>CAWUFW010016803.1:0-292084 GCA_963921515.1 Calotriton arnoldi | reverse complement strand
TTTTTAATTTTTGTGTTGGGGAGTGGCCAAAAGGGCAAGGGTTGCTCCCTTTTACGGGGGTGAATATTTTATTTATACTCTTTGGCCCACCTACCCCTTAGCTTGGCTGGTGGATTGTGTGTGGACTGGTGCATTATTTGCATATGTGATTGTAATGTTTTTTTCTCCTTTTTATTCTAGTGTAAAGCTTTTTGATTCCTGTTTGCGGTTTCGGCAGTGGTTGTTCTGCAGTTTTGCGTAATTGCATTTATTTGGTAAGAAAAATATTTTTGTTGTGTGTACTCCAAATGAGTATTATTGTCATGCATGAATGAATTTTTTGTAAGTGGTGTCATAATGGCAGCATATTTGTTAGTGTTCAGAGCATGAAATTCTTTGCGATGTTTTGCATTGTCTTATGTGTAATTTTTTTTTCTTCTTTTTTAGTGGGATATTGTTGATCCTTACTGTGTCTGTGCAGAGTAGGTGGTGGTGAGTCTAGCTGCTTCTGTCACATGAGTGGTATAGTGTTGGAGTATATAGGTCTTTGTGATAAAGCTACATTTTGTTTATTTCTTTTTTTTTACAAAGGGTTTGTTGTTGTTGACTTGTTTGACAAGTAACCTTTATTAGTAAGCATTATGGCTAGCCGTAGAATTACTGCTCAGCAGGTGGTTGGTTTGCTTCTTGAATCTTCCTCTGAGCAGGATTATGAGACTGACAGTGCGTCTGAGGGAGAGGAGGAGGGGAAGATTCAGGCAGTGAGTTTTCTCTCCACATGGAATCATCGGATGATGAAGGTACTCTCAGTGCAGATGAAGTGCCTGTTTTAGAGGAGGATACTACTGTGCCGATGGTGCAAGAGGCATCTGGATTGCAGCCTAGGGCTGCTAGGCTTCCTACTGGAAGTGCTGGACTCTGGGTTGATCCAAACATGGTGCAGCCGGTGTTGCCTGCCTTTAGTGGTTATGCAGGGTGTAGAGTGGATTGTGAACATTATTTGCCTATACAGTATTTTCAGTTGTTTATGGATGATGTATTTTTGGGTGAGATTGTTGAGCAGACTAATTTGTATGCTGAACAGTTTTTGAGGGACAACAGTGCCAGACTTAGGCCCCATTCTAGAGCTACCTGGTGGAGTCCCACAAATCTGGAAGAGATGAAGAAGTTTTTGGTTTGACTTTTTTGATGGGTTTGATAAGGAAGCCGCCCATTGGTTCATATTGGTCTACCAGTCCCTTGATGGCAACGGCCATATTTCCTGCAGTTATGACTCGTGATCGGTATTTACTTTTGCTTCGGATGCTGCATTTTGTTGATAATGGTTTGGCGTTGCCACGAGATCACCCTGAATGTGACCGTCTTTTAAGATTCGGCCTGTTCTTGATCACTTTGTAGATCGATTTTCAGAGATCTATACTCCAGGGAAAGAAATATCTATTGATGAGTCTTTGGTCCTGTTCAAGGGCCGTTTGGTTTTTAGGCAGTACATTCCTAGCAAGAGGGCACGCTATGGAATTAAGCTGTATATGTTGTCTGAGAGTAGGACAGGATATGTTTTTAATTTGCGTGTGTACACTGGTAGGGATTCCACTATTGACCCCCTTGTTGTCCGTCCACTTTTGGAGTTTCAGAGAAAATTGTGTGGGATCTTGCTAGAGGACTGTTTAACAGAGGCCACCATTTGTACCTTGATAACTTCTACACTGCTGTGCAATTGTTTAAGGAATTGTTCAAAGTGGACACTTTTGCTTGTGGCACAATCCGCTCTAACCGTAAAGGTTATCCAAAAGAGCTTGTTTGCAAAAACTTCAGAGGGGACAGTGCAGTGCCTTTCGTAGTGAGGAACTGCTAGCTGTGAAATTTGTGGACAGGAGGGATGTGTACATGCTGACTACCATCCATGATGAGAGTACTTCACCTGTGGCTGTTTGGGGTCAGATTGCTGAAGTGCGCAAACCTGTGTGCATTTTAGACTACAATAAGCACATGGGTGGTGTTGATAGAGTAGATCAGAGGTTGGAACCTTACACTGCTATTCGTAAGGCTTACATTTGGTATAAGAAGTTGGCCATCCATCTCTTCAATTTAGCAACTTTCAATGCTTTTGTTCTGTTCAAGGAGTGTTCTCCTGCGTCAAAGTTGACTTTTGTTCAGTTTCAGCAGTCTGTCATAGGCAGCCTTGTTGTTGTGGAACAGGCAAGTGTTCCTAGAGTTGGAGTGGTGGAGGATGTGGCTCGATTGAAAGATCGCCACTTTCCTGATCAATTTCCTCCTACACCCTCAAAAGACTTTCCCACTAGGAGATGTAGAGTCTGTTGGCGAAGAGGTACGCGGAAGGAGACTCGTATGTACTGCCCTGAGTGTCCTTCTAACCCTGGGCTGTGTGTGCCTGCTTGTTATAGAGCGTACCACAAGCAAAAGAATTATTGGGAGCAACCATGAGTGGTAAAGTGAACTGCCTGGTCTGTAATGTTTAAGAATTGTTGTTCTGTTTCAAGGTTGGCATTAGTGCAATGTATTTAGTTTCTGATTTTGTGTTAGTAGATTTGTATCTATTTGCAATTTGTTTGTGTTTTCTTTTTGTATAAAAAAATCCTAAATGTGATGGTGGTGTGTGAGGCTGGTGCTTGGCTGGCGGTGTGCGTGGAGTGGCGCTTGGCTGGCGGTGTGCATGGAGTGGCGCTAGGCTGGCGGTGTGCGTGGAGTGGCGCTTGGCTGGCGGTGTGCGTGGAGTGGCGCTTGGCTGGTGGTGTGCGTGGAGTGGCGCTTGGCTGGCGGTGTGCGTGGAGTGGCGCTAGGCTGGCGGTGTGCGTGGAGTGGCGCTAGGCTGGCGGTGTGCGTGGAGTGGCGCTTGGCTGGCGGTGTGCGTGGAGTGGCGCTTGGCTGGCGGTGTGCGTGGAGTGGCGCTTGGCTGGCGGTGTGCGTGGAGTGGCGCTTGGCTGGCGGTGTGCGTGGACTGGCGCTCGGCTGGCAGTGTGTGAGTAGTGACTTGCTGCTGGTCACTACACACACTGCTAGCCGAGCGACACTCCACGCAATCCATCAGCTTGTGTGGTTGCTGTGTTAGGAATGTGGGCGTGTGAAAGTGATGGGCCCTTGAATGGCGCTGTCTGCTGGTGTGAGTGTTGTAATGTGATGGGCCCGCGGCTGGTGGTGTGAATGGTTTTGTATTTGTCACACGTATGAAAGGTGTATGAATGGCCTGTAAAGAGGTTGGTGCCTTGTCGTGGCTTTACAGCTCACGAGCTGTGAGTCAATGGTTCAGTTTCTCGTCCTTTCAATTATTAACAGTGCATTTCATTTTTGTGAAATCATTTGTTAATACAATTGTATATACTGAACCATCACTCACCCTCGTGCCAAATCCAACCAGTATGTGTGTGTGCTTGAGGATTAGATGGCTGTGCAGTAATATATTTTTTGTCTTTCTCAAGCAGGGTGTACCTTGTCCCTTTTTGTGAATGTTGTAATGTGTTTGTTTCGTGCCTGGTGGTGTGAATGGTCTTGTGTGTATCACGTATGAAAGGTGTGTGAATGGCCTGTAAAGCGGTTGGGGCCTTGACGTGGCTTTACAGATCACGAGCTGCGAGTCACTGGTTCAGTTTTTTGTCCTTTCAATTATTGACAGTGCATTTCATTTTTGTGAAATCTCTTGTTAATAAAATTGTATATACTGAACCATCACTTGCCCTCGTGCCAAATCCAACCAGTATGTGTGTGTGCTTGAGGAATAGATGGCTGTGCAGTAATCTTTGTCTTTTAGTCTGTCTGCCAAGGTGTACATTCCGTCTAAGAATAACCTACCAACTGTAGATATTGTCGTAAACGAAACACCCATGGGAGTACATGGTGATATCTCTCTTGTGGATCCCAACAAGTTATGATACCCACAATGTCCTGCAAACCTCAAAATGTCTGTCACATTTTCCTTGCAATATTGTGCCAAATTTTTCACGCTGCAGAAATAAACAACACATTATCTCAAAATGACCTGGTTTTGCAAGGGGGTCACCTGGGTTTTGGCCCGGCTCAGCGGCCACCTAGGGAAACCTACCAAACCCACACATTTCTGAAAAGTAGACACTCGGGGCTTCCAGGGAGGTATGGCTTGCGTGGATCCCATAACGTTCTTTACCCAGAATCCCCTGCAAACCTCAATTTTAGCTGAAAAAATCACTTTTGCAGAAATGTTTGTGTGGGAAAGTGTGGCATCACCGGGCTCACACAACTCTCCTACCACCCAGCGTTCCTCAGGTCTCCCGATGACAATGGTGCCTCACTTGTGTGGGAGGCCCAGTACCTACGACAGGCAAGGGCCCAAAACATAGTGAGGCAACATCAAATTGCCTTCTCAAAACCACCTGGTTTTGCAAGGTCACCTGGGTCTTTGCCCGGCTCGGCGGCCATCTAGAGAAACCTACCAAACCCACACATTTCTGAAAAGTAGATACTCGGGGGCTTCCAGGAAGGTGCATGGCTTGTGTGGATCCCCAACGTTTCTTACCTAGAATCCCTGCAAACCTCAATTTTAGCTGAAAAATCACTTTTTCACACATTTGTGTGGGAAAGTGTGGCATCATCGGCTCCACAAATTTCTACCACCCAGCGTTCCTCAGGTCTCCCGATAAAAATGGTGCCTCACTCGTGTGGGAGGCCTAGTACTCGATGACAGGCAAGGGCCCAAAACGCAGTGAGGCAACATCAAAATTGCCTATCTCAAACCACCTGGTTTTGCAGGAAGTCACCTGGGTTTTGGCCCTGTGCTCGGCGGCCATCTAGGAAAGCCTACCAAACCCACACATTTCTGAAAAGTGACACCGGGGCTTCCAGGGAGGTATGGCTTGCATGGATCCCCAACGTTTCCTTCCAGAATCCCTGCAAACCTCAATTTTAGCTGAAAAATCACTTTTTCACACATTTTTGTGTGGGAAAGTGTGACATCATCAGGCTCACACAATTCTCCCACACTAGCGTTCCTCCAGGTCTCCCAATAAAATGGTGCCTCACTTTGTGTGGGAGGCCCAGTGCACGCGACAGGCAAGGGCCCAAACGTAGTGAGGCGACATCAAAATTGCCTATCTCAGATCCACCTGGTTTTGCAAGGGGGTCACCTGGTTTTGGCTCACGTGCTCGGCGACCATCTAGGAAACCTACCAAACCCACACATTTCTGAAAAGTAGACTCCGGGGCTTCCAGGGAGATATGGCTTGCGTGGATCTCAACGTTTCCTTACCCAGAATCCCTGCAAACCTCAATTTTAGCTGAAAAATCACTTTTTTCACACATTTTGTGTGGGAAAGTGTGGCATCACCGGGCTCACACAAATTTCCTACCACCCAGCGTTCCCCCAGGTCTCCCGATAAAATGGTGCCTCACTTGTGTGGGAGGCCCAGTACTCGCGACAGGCAAGGGCCCAAAACGTGAGTGAGCGACATCAAATTGCCCATCTCAAACCACCTGGTTTTGCAAGGGGGTCACCTGAGTTTTTGTCTGTGCTCGGCGGCCATCTAGGGAAACCTACTCAACCCACACATTTCTGAAAAGTAGACACCCGGGGCTTCCAGGAGGTATGGCTTGCGTGGATCTCCCAACGTTTCCTTACCCAGAATCCCTGCAAACCTCAATTTTAGCTGAAAAATCACTTTTTCACACATTTTTCTGTGGGAAAGTGTGGCATCATCGGCTCACACAAATTTTCCTACCACCCAGCATTCCCCAGGTATCCCGATAAAATGGTGCCTCACTTAGTGGGAGGCCCAAGTAACCACAACAGGCAAGGGCCCAAAACATTTTTTGATAGGCAATGTTGATGTTGCCTCAAAACGTTTTGTGTCCTTGCATGTCGCGGGTACTTGGGCCTCCCACACAAGTGAGGCACCATTTTTATAGGGAGACCTGGGGGAACGCTGGGTGGTAGGAAATTTGTGTGAGGCCAGTGATGCCACACTTTCCCACACAAAAATGTGTGAAAAAAGTGATTTTTTCAGCTAAAATTGAGGTTTGCAGGGGATTCTGGGTAAGGAAACGTTGGGGGATCCATGCAAGCCATACCTCCCTGGAAGCTCCCGGGTGCCTGCTTTTCAGAAATGTGTGGGTTTGGTAGGTTTCCCTAGATGGCCGCCGAGCACGGGGCCAAAAACCCAGGTGACCTCCCTTGCAAAACCAGGTGGTTTTGAGATAGGCAATTTTGATGTCGCCTCACTATGTTTTGGGCCCTTGCCTGTCGACGGTACTTGGGCCTCCCACACAAGTGAGGCACCATTTTGATCGGGAGACCTGGGGGAACGCTGGGTGGTAGGAAATTTGTGTGAGGCCAGTGATGCCACACTTTCCCACACAAAATGTGTGAAAAAGTGATTTTTTCAGCTAAAATTGAGGTCTGCAGGATTCTGGGTAAGGAAACGTTGGGGATCTATGCAAGCCATACCTCCCTGAAGCCCCGGGTGTCTACATTTCAGAAATGTGTGGGTTTGGTAGGTTTCCTAGATGGCCGCCGAGCACGGGGCCAAAACCCAGGTGACTCTTGCAAAACCAGGTGGTTTTGAGATAGGCAATTTTGATGTCGCCTCACTATGTTTTGGTCCCTTGCCTGTCGTGGTACTTGGGCCTCCCACACAAGTGAGGCACCATTTTTATCGGGAGACCTGGGGGAACGATGGGTGGTAGGAAATTTGTGTGAGGCTATGATGCCACACTTTCCCACACAAAATGTGTGAAAAAGTGATTTTTTCAGCTAAAATTGAGGTTTGCAGGGATTCTGGTAGGAAACGTTGGGGGATCCACGCAGCCATACCTCCCTGGAAGCCCCCGGGTGTCTACTTTTCAGAAATGTGTGGGTTTGGTAGGTTTCCTAGATGGCCACCGAGCACGGGCCAAAAACCCAGGTGACCTCTTGCAAAACCAGGTGGTTTTGAGATAGGCAATTTTGATGTCGCCTCACTACGTTTTGGGCCCTTGCCTGTCGCGGGTACTTGGGCCTCCCACACAAGAGAGGCACCATTTTATCGGGAGACCTGGGGAATGCTGGTTGGTAGGAAATTTGTGTGAGGCCAGTGATGCCACACTTTCCCACACAAAAATGTGTGAAAAAGTGATTTTTTCAGCTAAAATTGAGGTTTGCAGGGATTCTAGGTAGGAAACGTTGGGGGATCCACGCAAGCCATACCTCCTTGGAAGCCCCCGGGTGTCTACTTTTCAGAAATGTGTGGGTTTGGTAGGTTTCCCTAGATGGCCGCCGAGCACGGGGCCAAAACCCAGGTGACCCCTTGCAAAACCAGGTGGTTTTGAGATAGGCAATTTTGATGTCGCCTCACTACGTTTTGGGCCCTTGCCTGTCGCGGGTACTTGGGCCTCCCACACAAGTGAGGCACCATGTTTATCGGGAGACCTGGGGAACGCTGGGTGGTAGGAAATTTGTGTGAGGCCAGTGATGCCACACTTTCCCACACAAAAATGTGTGAAAAAGTGATTTTTTCAGTTAAAATTGAGGTTTGCAGGGATTCTGGGTAAGGAAAGGTTGGGGGATCCATGCAAGCCATATCTCCCTGGAAGCCCCCGGGTGTCTACTTTTCAGAAATGTGTGTGTTTGGTAGGTTTCCCTAGGTGCCGGCAGAGCTAGGGTTCACAACTACAGCTAGGCACTTTGCCGAAAAGGGTCATTTTTCACTGCGAAATTGAGGTGTGACCACGTTGCGTTTTGCGCCGTTTCCTGTCGCGGGCACTAGGCCGAACCACACAAGTGAGGTACCATTTTTCTCGTAAGACTTTGGGGAACGCGGGGTGGGTGGAAATTTGTGGATCCACGCAGATTCCAGAACTTTCCAGCACAGAAATGTGGGGAAAATGTAGTTTTTTTGACAATTTTTTAGGTTTGCAAGGGATTCTGGGTAACAGAACCTGGTGGGAGGAAGTCAAGTCACTCCATCCTTGATTCCCCTGGGTGTTTAGTTTTCAAAAATGTATAGGTTTGCTAGGTTTCCCTAGGTGCCGGCAGAGCTAGGGTTCAAAAAGTACAGCTAGGCACTTTGCCAAAAAAGGGTCATTTTTCACTGCGAAATTGAGGTGTGACCACGTTGCGTTTTGCGCCGTTTCCTGTCGCAGGCACTAGGCCGACCCACACAAGTGAGGTACCATTTTTCTCGTAAGACTTTGGGGAACGCGGGGTGGGTGGAAATTTGTGGATCCACGCAGATTCCAGAACTTTCCACCACAGAAATGTGGGGAAAATGTGTTTTTTGGGACAATTTTTTAGGTTTGCAAGGGATTCTGGGTAACAGAACCTGGTGGGAGGAAGTCAAGTCACTCCATCCTTGATTCCCCTGGGTGTTTAGTTTTCAAAAATGTATAGGTTTGCTAGGTTTCCCTAGGTGCCGGCAGAGCTAGGGTTCAAAAAGTACAGCTAGGCACTTTGCCAAAAAAGGGTCATTTTTCACTGCGAAATTGAGGTGTGACCACGTTGCGTTTGCGCCGTTTCCTGTCGCAGGCACTAGGCCGACCCACACAAGAGAGGTACCATTTTTCTCGTAAGACTTTGGGGAACGCGGGGTGGGTAGAAATTTGTGGATCCACGCAGATTCCAGAACTTTCCACCACAGAAATGTGGGGAAAATGTGTTTTTTTTGACAATTTTTTAGGTTTGCAAGGGATTCTGGGTAACAGAACCTGGTGGGAGGCAGTCAAGTCACCCCATCCTGGATTCCCCTGGGTGTCTAGTTTTAAAAAATGTATAGGTTTGCTAGGTTTCCCTAGGTGCCGGCAGAGGTAGGGTTCAAAAACTACAGCTAGGCACTTTGCCAAAAAAGGGTCATTTTTCACTGCGAAATTGAGGTGTGACCACGTTGCGTTTTGCGCCGTTTCCTGTTGCAGGCACTAGGCCGACCCACACAAGTGAGGTACCATTTTTCTCGTAAGACTTTGGAGATCGCGGGGTGGGCGGAAATTTGTGGAACCACGCAGATTCCAGAACTTTCCACCACAGAAATGTGGGGAAAATGTGTTTTTTGGACAATTTTTTAGGTTTGCAAGGGATTCTGGGTAACAGAACATGGTGGGAGGCAGTCAAGTCACCCCATCCTGGATTCCCTGGGTGTCTAGCTTTCAAAAATGTATAGGTTTGCTAGGTTTCCTAGGTGCCGGCAGAGCTAGGGTTCAAAAACTACAGCTAGGCACTTTGCCAAAAAAGGGTCATTTTTCACTGCGAAATTGAGGTGTGACCACGTTGCGTTTTGGCCGTTTCCTGTCGCAGGCACTAGGCCGACCCACACAAGTGAGGTACCATTTTTCTCATAAGACTTTGGGGAACGCGGGGTGGGTGGAAATTTGTGGATCCACGCAGATTCCAGAACTTTCCACCACAGAAATGTGGGGAAAATGTGTTTTGTTTGATAATCTTTTAGGTTTGCGAGGGATTCTGGATAACAGAACCTGGTGGGAGGCAGTCAAGTCACCCCATCCTGGATTCCCCTGGGTGTCTAGTTTTAAAAAATGTATAGGTTTGCTACGTTTCCCTAGGTGCCGGCAGAGCTAGGGTTCAAAAAGTACAGCTAGGCACTTTGCCAAAAAAGGGTCATTTTTCACTGCGAAATTGAGGTGTGACCACGTTGCGTTTTGTGCCGTTTCCTGTCGCAGGCACTAGGCCGACCCACACAAGTGAGGTACCATTTTTCTCGTAAGACTTTGGGGAACGCGGGGTGGGTGGAAATTTGTGGATCCACGCAGATTACAGAACTTTCCACCACAGAAATGTGGGGAAAATGTGCTTTTTTGACAATGTTTTAGGTTTGCGAGGAATTCTGGGTAACGGAACCTGGTGGGAGGCAGTCAAGTCACCCCATCCTGGATTCCCTGGGTGTCTAGTTTCCAAAAATGTATAGGTTTGCTAGGTTTCCTAAGTGCCCGCAGAGCTAGGGTTCAAAACTACAGCTAGGCACTTTTCAAAAAAAGGGTAATTTTTCATTGTGAAAATGTGGTACGTCCACGTTGCATTTTGAGCCATTTCCTGTTGTGGGCACAAGGCCTACCCACACAAGTGAGGTACCATTTTTATCGGGAGACTTAGGGTAACACAGAATTGTAGAGCAACTGTTATTACCTATTGACTTTTGATGCATTTCTGCCTTCCAAATGAAAGACAATGTGTAAAAAATAAGTCATTTTGAAAAATGACCTATAATTCTCATGCTAGTATGGGTACTCCCAATTTCGGAAATGTGCAAATATCTACTGTTTCTAAAATCTACATTTTGTTCCCATTTCAGAAATACATAGGTGTCTTTCATAACAATTTTTCCATGTATACATTTTCCCAAAATAATTGCTATATACCCGTACATAATAAAAAACCATTGCAAGATGCTGCTCAGTTATTGGCTCTGGGTTCGTCGGGTTCTTGGTAACCTACAAGTCCTATATATCCCCACAACCAGAAAGGTCCAGCGGATATAACGGTATATTGCTTTCAAATAGCTGTCATAATTAGAAGAAGTTACAGGTGAAAACGTTGACACAAATGGCTGTTTTTTTCAACTAATTTTCAATTTTTCCTTCATTTAACTGTTAGTTTCTATAAGGAAAACTTTAAGGATCTACACAAATGACCCCTTGCTGAATTCAGAATTGTGTCTACTTTTCAGAAATGTATGGATTTCCAGGATCCATTATTGGTTTCATACCCATTTCTACCATTAACTGGAAGGAGGTTGAAAGCACAAAAATAGCAAAAATAGGCTATGTCCCAGAAAAATGCCAAAACTGTGTAAAAAGTTGATTTCTGACAAAAGTCTGCTTGTCCCTGAAAGCTGGGAAGATGGTGATTTCAGCACCACAACCCCTTTTTGATGCCATTTGCAGGGAAAACAAGACGCTTTCATCTGTAGCCCTTTTTGCATTTTTCCCAAAAAAAAAACATTTTGCTGTATTTTGGCTAATTTTTGGGGCCCTTCCAGGGGAATCCACAAACCCTGGGTACCTTTACAATCCCCATGATGTTGGAAGAAAAGGACGCAAATTTGGCGTGGATACCTTATGTGGTCAAAAAATTACAGGGGCCTAAGCGCGCACTACCCCAAATAGCCAAAAAAAGGCTTAGCACAGGGGGGGAAAAGGCCTAGCAGCGAAGGGGTTAATAATGCTATTTCAAGCTAAGAAACTTCCAGAAATGTTATTCTTGGATTCTTTGTAATATTAATTACAGCCTAATTCACTGGTGAAGTTCACAGTTTGTAATAAATATTAAGGAAACTTTTTTTAGAAAGTTATCTTTCCCTACCTAAAATTTGCATTAGCCTCCAGATGCAGCCCTCTGAATGCACAACCATATTTGAGGTGTGAAAGCTACTTCCAGAGCAGAAGAAAAAGGCCTGGGTATTGGGAGGTGTTTATATTCCTCTGACAGGATGACCAATTGGGTAGTGCTCAAAAACCTAATTAACTTCAAAGGGTGCTCACCTGTCATTGCAGATGTCAGTTGAAACATACCCCTTCTTTTGTCTCCCAGTTAGGCAGGCTCCAATGCTGTTTGAGGAAGCTTTCCCCATAACTGGCTGATGTGACCACAGATGTGGGGTTGCTCATTTCCCCATCCACACCTCTGGGTGGGCACACAGGCTCTGCACAAGGGCAAAGGGTTTTGCCATCTTGGATTTAGGCAGAGAAGGGCACTCTGGGATTGCTTGCAGTAGGGCACTCAAGAAATGATGCAAAAGTCTGTAAAGTAATTCCTGTTAACTTTTTCCCCATTGGTTAGGGAGGAGCCAGAATTCACCCAGTAATCTACATCCACAAGCTGGTGCCAGGCAGGAATGAGGCATCCCCAGGGCCCTCCTTAGAACACTACTGGAACTGAGGAAGATCAGAAGAGGGTTGGACTTGCTATCTGAAACCTGAGAAGTTCCCTGAAGGCATGGACATGCTCTTTCTTGAACCCAGGACAAAGAAGTCGACACCAACGGTCATAAGGCTGACCTCCTGGTCAAACTGAAGGAACAGGACAAGATTTAGGAGGCCTTTCCTATAGCTGCCCAGTTGACCAATTCCAACTGGACCTGCCCTGGACCCTGTGGTTGGCCTCTGTTGGAGTGAATGCTGTTCATGAGGTGCTGGCTGTGTCTGGCTGGACTTCTCATATCACCCCAGAGAACCTGGGGTATAGAAACATTTTGTCTCCAAAAACCTCTGGAGGATGGGGACAAACCTAGCGAGACAACCCAGCTGGGGTCATTGCCACTGGGCTAGCAAGTTAGCAAGTCAGAAGATTCACGTTTCCCAAGCTCCAAGCTTTTCTGTAGCAGCATATCCGATTCAGCGGGTTCTTGTGGAGAAGGAATATGGCCTTGTGGAGCCCTCTTCATCTACCGCCTGCCGACTTGCCCAGCTGGAAGAATCCGAGGTTCCAAAAAAGTGAAAACGAGCGAACAAAGAAAACCTGGCCAGACAGAGACGCCAAAAGGCTCCGGCTGGTGAGGGGACTTCTTCAGGTGCAAAATTAAAATTTCTCCTGCTCTGAGCTTTCAAGTTTCACCTTGGCCTTGTCTGATGGCTTTCCGACCTCATGAAGCGCTCCTCGGCTACAGTCTTCTGCCTTGCTTGTGGATTTGTAATTCCATTTTTTTGTCTCTAGGTAAAATGTCAGACCAGGTCGAACTGGGTTTCTATATCTGACCCACTCGTGGATGGCTTCAAATTGCACTTTGGTCCCTGTCTACCATGATTAGTTGTCCACAACGTGGTGCTATTTTTTTTAAAACTTCTAAAATTAATATCTCCATTTCCCCTTGTTTGATTTTTGTAATTTTGGTGTCATTTTATGTATTAAAATGTACTCAAATGTTTGAGATTGGTTTGGGATTTTTCTTGAGTTGTGGTTTGACTTTATCACTGTTTTGGTATTGCATAAATTCTTAATACAAGAAAGCGCTATGAGTCAATATAGATCAGGCTTCTCCAACGAGCAGCTCGTGAGCTACTAGTAGCTCTCCAGCTACCTATAAGTAGCTCTCCAGTTTGCATCCCAGCCTACTAAATCTGAACTTTTTGCTTGGTTGAATTAATATGTATGTGCCAAATTTGTGTATTCAAGAAATATATGTAAGTATTTTCAGAACTCATAAGCTGATTGTCGGAGTAGAGTGGCTGAATTTGCAACATATATTTAAAGCTGATTTTTAGTGATTAACATGTGTGGAGACTTTTTACTCATATTATTACTTTCGTGTCAGGAGCACTGTGGCTGGCATGTATTACCTATGTAGATGCTCTCTATATTAGCAAAGTCTTTTTTACATTACTGCTGACATCTGTACCTACTGCACTGAGGTGATCACTGCTGGTAAAGTTGTGTGAGGTGGCCATCAACTTAATCGCTGTTAAAACACTAATAATATTAGTAGCTCGCTATGATTTTAATTGAACATAAGTAGCTCTTATTACACAAAAGGTTGGAGACCCCTGATATAGATGAACAAACCTTTTGTAACATTTCAATAATAATTACTCACATTTATGAAATTTTATGGTTGACATTATAGACTGTTGCAATGGGTACTTGGCGCTAGGGTTTTCATTCCCTACCAAAATTGTCTGAATGCCATCTTTTGTGTGTTTTTATACTGATTTCATTTATGCCTCTGTAACTATACAATATGGAAATTTTATGCAGAAAGTATGTGTGTGAACCTTTTATGGTCTCTGGAACCGAATAAAGTTATTTTGAAATTTTAAATTTACTTAATACATTGTCTCTAAGTTTAGCCTGTCTTCTCTGTGCCGTAGGTGCCACGGGGTTGAGCTCAGGTTTATTTAGTGAGTTTAGTGTTTCACCGTGTCAAGAATTGTTGCTGCTTACGGTGGGTATTCATGTCCTAATTAACAACCCTTTTTCATATATTATGCCTTTGTACACAATGTATATGTAATGTAGACAAAATATATGAAACTTCTATATTTGTGTAGCTGTGCTGTTTTAACTATATATAAATAGCAATTGTTTTATTTTGAAATGTTAGCATGGGCACTGTTTTGTGTTTAGAGAGACAGAAAATTCTAAATAAACATAAGAGCTATGAAAATAGACTTTAAAAATACAGTAGAAAACACAACAGGCATAATTAGGGACCCATAACTAGTTCCATGATGCATCACTACACTACATCACTACAGTAGATGTACACAACTCTTATGTGATAATCAAGTAATAGATGAACCATTTGTGGTTGGTCAATTGAAAATTCCCCAAGGATAAACTTGTAGAGGTTGGAAACAGAACTGCTGACTCAAACACATTGGGCCTGATTCACAAAGTACACTTCAGAGTAAGTTTACACTTTTCAGTAAGTTTCTTACTTTTTGGTACTCACATACTGCTCTTTTGTAGTAACTTACACTTTTGTAGTAAGTCTAGCACTTCACATAGCCAACTACTGGTACTGCAACACTTTTACATAGAGAACAACTCAACATAGACTCATAGGACATAACATTGGCATATATGGATATCTGTTGCTTTTCCCTTGGACATGAGATAGGATATTGTTTTACCTGGCAGTACACAGCTGCTTGCAGTGTGGATGGGCCCCAGGACGTCAACTGATCACTAACAGTCCCTGAATGTCACTGTGTACCTGAATTCCTGCCGAAAATATTACTGAGAAACCTCAGCACTATAAGAGGATGACTTAGGACAACTGTGACAGGTAAGCAACTTTTGCTGATGCTGATACATGGGTATGTATTATTCCTGTCACATGGACAAAATGAAAAATGGACAGGTATTTGTTAGAAATGAGAAAGGGGGTTAGTGACATGGAAACGTATGTGGATAATAGTGAATGTACTAGGGCCACAAGGTTACCTGACTGATGGAGGGTAGTGGGCTAAATTACTGCCTACATTATATCATCTGTGGGGCATAATGTGAACGCCAGGAGACCGCTTCGTCTCTGCAGCTATTGAGAGAGCTACATGGACATATCACTACATCATTAGTATTAGGGTGTGGGAACATGTTAGTGTTACACAGTGATGAAACATCCACAGAATCCTGTTTTGGGTGACAGTTACTGGGAGAATGTTGTCAGTTAGAGGCAGGCATTCATGTGATGTGAGAGAGTGTTGGGGGCTGTTGCAACCAACATATTAAACGATAAGTGTTTGGAATGGGGTTGCGGGTGAATTGAGTATGTAGATACTTATAAAGGAAGTAGCAAAAATGAAAGAAGATTTTGTGACAAAAGGGCACAGTCATCAGACCTGTACTTTTCGCCCACTACACTTATTGGTGATACATGCTGAAGATGCGGTCATTTGTGTTCTCAGATAACATTTTCACTGTTTTCAAACTTATACTGAGGAAGAGATGCATAAAATAACATTAATTGACGTGAGTGCTGACTTGCTGAGTGATAACATCCATCTGTGATGTCATTTGAGATATCATTAGTGATGTCATCAGTAATGTCACTGACCATGCCATGAGAGATGTATTATGTGAGCTCATAAGCAGTGCATTGAGGGACAGTAACCTATAGTTAGCTTAAGTAACTACAGCTACTGAATTTCTATGGTTATATGTGTGTGAAATCTGAACCTAACTATAACGTCTCTTTAACCTTTGCTTTTTTCAGTGAATTTCTAAGGTTTTTCTAGTTCTACTTTCATAGTATAATGTCTCTGTAAATATATATATATATATATATATATATATATATATATATATATATATATATTCACTGAAAAAACCATAGGTTTCAGGGACGTTATAGATAGAAATTAGCATTTAAAAAACCTTAGAAATTCACTGAAAAAACCACAGGTTTCAGGGACGTTATAGTTAGTTGGACATTTCACTCGTACAAAACCAGTGAAATTCGGCCGTTATAGTTAGTTCAGCTAACTATAACTCGCGCCCCGCAATGCACTGCTGATGACGTCACATATTACATCACTCATGACATGGTCAGTGACATCACTGATGACATCTCAAATGACATCACTGATGACATCATCCAGTGACTGTGTGTTTCTGTAAAATTTAAATATGTTTAATATATATAGGCCAAGCTGTATTGAAGAATGAGTGGGTGTATGAGTGTCTCAATGGATGATTTAGTAGGTGCGTGACTGACTCTATAAGTGAGAGATTAAACGTATCTTACTGAATGCATGGGTTAGTGACTAAACTGTGTGAATGTCTGTATCAGTCTGTCTGTTGGTGTGTAAGCGGCTGCATGGGTTGGTGAATAGCTACATTAGTGTCTATAAGGGTTATTGATTGGTTGTCTGAGTATCTATATGGGTGCCTCAGTGTTTGTGTGGGTGGGAGGTGTGTGACTCTGTGCATAGATGTGTGAGTGGGTGATTCACTGGGTGTATGGATTCAAGAGTGCATCTGTAAAGGGCTGTATGGGTGGGTGAGTGTGTGTATAGGTGTGTTGGTGAGTGAATGGATGTCTCAGTGGTACATGTGTGAGTAACTACATATGTGAAAGGCAGTATATGTGAGTGTTGGAGGATATAAATGACTATATGTGAGAGTGAGTGATTGTGAGAGTGGCTGTATGGATGAGTGTGTGCTTCTATCAGTGATTGAATAAGAGCGTAAGTATGTGTTAGTATCTGTATGAGTAAGTGAGGTGGTGTGTGTATAACTGTATAGGTGAGTAAATGGGAGTGTGATTAATTCTTTGCACGACTGACTAGGTGTGTGAGTAACTCTATGGATGAGTGGCAGTATGTGAGTGTCTATATAGGTGTATAAATGCATATGATAGTCCTGTACTGATGAGTGACCGAAAGTGTGAGTGACTGTATGGGTGAGTGAGTGGATGTGTGTGTAGACCTAAGAATCAGTGAGTGGGTATGTAGTTATTGGTGTTGGAGTGTCGATGGTTTTTAGAACAGCTGTCTGTAATTTAGAGTGGGTGTATAAAAGGTTATATTAGGGTGTGAGAAGATGCATCAGATTATCACGTGGATGATGTCATCAGTGATGTCATCAGTGATGTCATTTAAGATGTCATCAGTGATGTCATCAGTGATGTCACAGACCATGTCATGAGTGATGTAATATGTGACGTCATCAGCAGTGCATTGCGCGGGCGCGAGTTATAGTTAGCTGAACTAACTATAACGGCCGAATTTCACTGGTTTTGTACGAGTGAAATGTCCAACTAACTATAACGTCCCTGAAACCTGTGGTTTTATCAGTGAATTTCTAAGGTTTTTTAAATGCTAATTTCTAACTATAACGTCCCTGAAACCTGTGGTTTTTTCAGTGAATTTCAAAGGTTTTTTAAATGCTAATTTCTAACTATGCCTACAGAGGTAGGACAAGTGCAGAAAGAGGAAGAAAGGTGCAGAAAGAAGCAACAGAAATGCAGAAAGAGGCAACAGAAGTCCAGAAAGACGAAGAAAGGTGCAGAAAGAAGCAAGAGATGTGCACAAAGAACCGACTGTGGAGCAGAAAGAGGCCTTGTTGCAAAGTCATCCTGTGCCCCCATCTTTTTGCTGAAGTGTACTGGTGGTAACTGACTCTGACTAACCAAGCCTAGAGCCAGTGTTATGCTAAAAGACACTTAGAATACAGTGAAAACACCTACATACACTAGGGAACACTGCGTTGGGGTACCCCTGTGATTGGCATGACCTCCTCTGTAAGGCCCTAGTACATAATAGGGCAGGGGGATTAAAACTACCTCTAAGTCAGAGGTGCAGAAAGACGCTTCTTTAAGTAGTAGTCACATTTGCAGAGTGGTGGAGAAAGGGTGCTGGGCCTCCGACCAGCACTCAGGAATTCCGCTGCGTAGGACTTAGACGAGGTACCAAGAGGGCTTCTTGGCCCCCAAAGTCCCTCCGGAGTAAATTGGACTTCATCCCCCATCCCGTAGTCTGCCAGGAGGCACGTTTGCAGAGTGTTGGAGAAAGGGGGGCATGTCTTCCTTAGACGTCTTAGCAATCCCACTGTGTGGGACTTACTGCAGGTAACAAGAGGGGTAGTTGGCCCCCAACGATAACCTTGGGGCCAACTACCCCTCCTATTACCTCCAGTAAGTCCCACACAGCAGGATTGCTAAGTTCTCATAGCAGACCACGCCCCCTTTGCCCACCACTCTGCAAACGCGCTCCCTGGCGCGCTCTTGGATGGGGATTTAAGTCCCCTTCGCTGCTGGGGGTCCTTTAGGGGCCAACTAGCCTACGTCTTACCTCCAGTAAGTCCCACACAGATTGCTGAGAGGTGGACAAAGGCCACGCCCCCTTTCCCCACCACTCTGCAAACGCGCCTCCTGCGCGTTCTAAGTTGGAGTATTAAGTCCCCTTCATTCCTGAGGGTCCCTGGGGGCCAACTAGCCCACCAAGTACCTCCAGTATGCGCCACAGAGCTGTGTTGCAGAGAGGTGGTCCGTGGCCATGCCCCCTTTCTACACCACTCTGCAAATGCAGCTCCTGGCGCACTGCTGCTCGGGGGATGAAGTACACTTGTGTCCTGAGGTCCTCAGGACACAAGAGGACCTCATCGCCCCACCACCAGTGCACCAAGAGGCGCGTTTGCAGAGTGATGTAAAAAGGGACGTGGCCTCGTACAACCTCTCTGCAACGCAGCTCTGTGGCGCATACTGGAGGTACCTGGTGGGTTAGTTGGCCCCCAGGGACCCTCAGGAATGAAGGGGACTTAATACCCCAACTTAGAACGCGCCAGGGGGCGCGTTTGCAAAGTGCTGCAGGGAGGGGGCGGGGACTCCGGCGAGATGCCGGCTTTTTTTTTTTTTTTTAGAAGGGGGTTGTGTGGCCCCCCTTCTTTTACACTATTTTGGGTCCCTGGGGACCCCATCCCCCAGGGCCTGACCCATTCTTATAGAAAAATAAATACATTTAAAAACAGGAAGGGGGCCACGTGGCCCCCCTCCTGAGGCCAATTTTGGCCCTGGGGACCCCATCCCCCGGGGCATGGCCACATGTTTAATATTTTTTTTTAAGGAGGGGAGCTGCGTCGCCCCCCTCCTGAGGCCATTATTGGCCCCGGGGACCCCATCCCCTGGGGCTGTGCCTATATATATATATATTTTTTATATATTTTTTTTTAATCAGAGAGGGGGGCCGCGTGGCCCCCCTCCCGGGCCACGCCTGGCCCCGGGGACCCCATGCCCCTGGGCCAGCCCTTTGCGTTGGGGACCGTTGGGGGAGCCCCAATGCCCCCACAGTCCCGCCTGCTCCCCTTCTCCTGTGGGAGCCGGCATTGCTTTTGAGCAAGGGGAGCTGCTAACGTGCAGCTCCCCTTGCTCAAAAGCAATCCTGCTTTGCTTCGTTGAAGCGAGAGCAGGTTTTCCTGCTCTCACTTCAATGAAGCAAAGCAGAGTTTGCTATGGCAGGGCGGGAGCATGCAAACAGCAATGTCCCGGGGGTGGGCACCCCGGGACATTGCAGGAGCCAGCCCTGGGGGGTGGTGGTCCCCAGGGCCATCAAGGGCTCAAGGAGGGGGGCTGCGTGGCCCCCCTCCCAATGTATTTAAAGCCCCGGGGAGGTGGTGGTCCCCGGGGCCCGGGGGTCCGTAACGGACCCCCGAATTTGAATATTAAGTGCCCCGGGGAGGTGGTGGTCCCCGGGGCAGTGTGGGGGGGTTGGGACCCCCACGTATTTATTAAAGAAGCCCTGGGAGGTGGTGGTCCCCGGGGCTGCAGGGGGGCTGCGTGCCCCCCTGCATTCAATTTAATAAGCCCTGGGGAGGTGGTGGTCCCATTAATTGGTGAGTGCCCGAAGACCTGGCCCACCTGGGGGCTTTCAAAAACGAAGCGCGGGAGCCCGGGCTTTGTTTTTTTTTTATTTTCTCGGCCGAATTTGCGACCCCAGCACGAATTCAGCCGATTTTATTTTTAAAAAAATACTTTTTTTGGCCCTTGGGGTCCTTGTGTGACCCCCTGAGCAGGCCTAGGGGGTCAGGGTGTTTGTACCCTGCCCCCTTTTCATGTTTTTGATCTTTGTTTCACCCTTTTTCTTGTGACTCAGTTACCGAGTCACAAGATTGCTGCCAAAACTTCCTGGTTTGGAGTGTTGGCAGCTAATCAAAATTGAGCTCTTGCTCGGGAGGGTTCGCGACTCCTCCTCGGTGCTCAGATATCGATATTTTTCTTTTTTAAATTTCTCAGGAACTACTGAACGGATTTACACCATTTAAAAAAAGGGCGTACTCTAAACCAAGACCTACCTTTTTGCCAAATTTGGTGTAATTCCGTTCAGCAGGTCGGGCTGTAGCCAGTAATAAAGTTCCTATGGAAAATAACATGGAGAAAATGCGCTTTGAGACCCCCCTTTTATCTTGGCCCCCGCTTGACGAATCACCCCGAAACTTTAAACATACAAACTGAGCGGTCCAACCCTATTTTTTGGGAAATTTCACGAAGATTCGTCAAACAACACCAAAGATATTGGCAAATCAAAAAACGCTTTTCCTATGGAAACTAGGTCCTAACTATAACTACCTACTGGCAACCGCCAGTAGGTAATATATATATATATATATATATATATATATATATATATATACATTAATGTTAGGTTCTGATTTACACACACAAAACCATAGAAATTCAACAGTTATGGATATAGTTTTCTCAAGTGACTAAAACACGTGCCCTAATGTAACTATAAGTCATGCCACCGCCATGCACAGTCTTTTTATCAATAATTTTACATCAAATGTTGCAGTGACATTATCAATGATGCCATAAAAGATGTCCTGAGTGATGCAATATGTGGGGTAATTAGCGGTGCATGGTGAGGCATGAGTTAGAGCATTAGTAGTGGGGAAGGGGCAACGTGGCCCCCTTCCATGGGTTGATTTTGGCCCCATGGACTCTGTCCCCTGGGGCCTGGCCAACAAAGAGTGGGTGCCCATGTGCCCTCCCAGGGCACCCACCATATCCTGGTTGGGGCCACAGGGGAAGACCCAAGTAAATCCCACACTGCAGGATTGCTGAGAGGTCTTCGTGGCCCACCCCCTTTCTCTACCAATCTGCAAACATGCCTCCTGGTGCACTATTAGTTGAGGGGATGAAATCCCCTTGGCTGCTGGGGGTCCTTGGGGGCAAATAACCCCTCCTGTTACATCCAGTAAGTCCCACTCATTGGGATTGCTAAGAGGTCTTTAAAGGCCACACCCCCTTTCTCCACCATTCTGCAAACTCATCTCCTGGCGCACCACTGGTTAAGGAATGAAGTCTTCTTGGATGCTGAGGGACTTTGGGGGCCAAGAAGCCCTCCTGCTACTTTCTGTAAGTCCCACACAGCGGGATTCCTGAGAGCTACTCAGGGCCCTGCCCCTTTTCTCCACCACTCTGCAAACGCCATTACTACTTAAAAACCCATAAAAATTCACTGAGAAACCATGTGTTACACAGACGTTATAGTTAGGAAATGGAATAAAAAACCTTAGAAATTCCCTGAAAAGAACAAAGGGGCATATTAGCAAGACCGGTGATAAAATTATCGCCGTTTTAGCGGCAGGAAACTGCCGCTAAAACGGCTATAATGGGCTTGCTAATATGCGTTATAGAATTCCAATAGAAGACCAGGTTAGATGTGCAGGACATCTAACCTGGGCTTCTATTGGAATTCTATAACGCATATTAGCAAGCCCATTATCGCCGTTTTAGCAGCAGTTTCCTGCCGCTAAAACGGCGATAATTTTATCACCGGTCTTGCTAATATGCCCCAAAGTTTTTGTGTCTTATAAATTTAGCAAAAAAGAAGCAGAGAACTTTGGGTATTTCCCAAGTTTAAGTGGAGATCAGCTCCTGTATAGGGTACAAAAACAGTGTCACTCTTAATCTGCTCATCTCAAATGTCTGTTTTTCTAGCAAAGTTTTTAAGCATAGGATTAGCACAGTGTCATTCACGCCGAGCTTGGAAGGGACATAGGGCCTTATTTATTTCAGTAATGTAATGCAGCAAGTTATAGGGAAAAGGTAGGAATGCACAGTATGTAAAAGAATACAGTGTATTCCTGAGTTTGTCCCTGCGCTAGAGCTATTTTGGCTGCCTAGCAACAGCGCAGGTACACTTGCACCATGGTGCAAGGGTGGCTGTGTTGCATGCAAGATTGTTTTTGTGCAGGAAGGGCCTGAGAGGCATATTCCTCTTTCTATGCCTGCTACAGAATGCAGCACACATATAAAGAGGAAGTAATGAGGAGAAATAAAGATATTTCACCTCGTTACGCCTCCCCTGGGAAGCCTTAACTTTTTGGCACAATCCCATGTCTACCACTTTTGGTAAATCTGGGAATGTGTCAAAAACCATGGGAGTTGCGTGGGAACACCCATGCAACGCCCATGGAATGCCTTCCCAGGGCAGAGTAACACAACACAGTGATTTGCGCTGCATTGTGTTACTCCAGATTTATGAAGCCATTCAGGGCCACACAAGGTGGCCTTGCGTTGCTTCATAAATTGCATTTTGGACTTGCAACACTGCCCTTATAAATACGGTCCAAAGTATTTTGCCATTTCTATAGCAAAGTCTTTAACCCCTTCGCTGCTAGGCCTTTTCCCCCCCTGTGCTAAGCCTTTTTTTTGGCTATTTGGGGTAGTTTACGCTTAGGCCCCTGTAACTTTTTGACCACATAAGGTATCCACGCCAAATTTGCGTCCTTTTTTTCCAACATCATGGGGATTCTAAAGGTACCCAGGGTTTGTGGATTTCCCTGGAGGGGACCCAGAAATTAGCCAAAATGCCTCAAAAGTTTGTTTTTTGGGAAAAATTGGAAAAAAGGGATACAGATGAAAGCGTCTGGTTTTTTCCTTGCAAATGGTATCAAAAAAGGGGTTGTGGTTCTGAAATCACCATATTCCCAGCTTTCAGGAACAAGCAGACTTTTGTCAGAAAACTAACATTTTTTACACAGTTTTGGCATTTTTCTGGAACATAGCCTATTTTTGCTATTTTTTGTGCTTTCAACCTCTTTCCAGTTAATGGTAGAAATGGGTATGAAAGCAATAATGGATCCTGGAAAGCTATACATTTTAGAAAGGTAGACAAAATTCTGAATTCAGAAAGGGGTCATTTGTGTAGATCCTTCAAGGTTTCTTCATAGAAACTAACAGTTAAATATAGGAAAAATTGAAAATTAGTTGAAAAAAACAGCCATTTGTGTCAACGTTTTCACATGTAACTTCTTCTAATTATGACAGTTGTTTGAAAGCAATATACCATTACATCCGCTAGACCTTTCTGGTTGTGGGGATATATAGTACTTGTAGGTTCACCAAGAACCCGACGAACCCATAGCCAATAACTGAGCAGCGTCTTGCAATGGTTTTTTATTATGTACCGGGTATATAGCAATTCATTTGGGAAAATGTATACATGGAAAAATCGGTATGAAAGACACCTATGTATTTCTGAAATGGGAACAAAATATAGAGTTTAGAAACAGTAGATATTTGCACATTTCCAAAATTGGGAGTACCCATACTAGCATGAGAATTATAGGTCATTTTTTAAAATGACTTCTTTTTTATACATTGTCTTTCATTTGGAAGGCAGAAATGCATCGAAAGTCAATAGGTAATAACAGTTTCTCTACAATTATGTGTTACCCTAAGTCTCCCGATAAAAATGGTACCTCACTTGTGTGGGTAGGCCTTGTGCCCACGACAGGAAACGGCTCAAAACGCAACGTGGACACACCACATTTTCACAATGAAAAATGACCCTTTTTTTGCAAAGTGCCTAGCTGTAGTTTTTTAACCCTAGCTCTGCCGGCACCTAGGGAAACCTAGCAAACCTATACATTTTCGAAAAGTAGACACCCAGGAGAATCCAGGATGGGGTGACTTGACTGGCTCTCACCAGGTTCTGTTACCCAGAATCCCTTGCAAACCTAAAACATTGTAAAAAAAAACACATTTTCCTCACATTTCTGTGGTGGAAAGTTCTGGAATCTGCGTGGATCCACAAAATTCCACCCACCCCGCATTCCCCAAAGTCTTCTGAGAAAAATGGTTCCTCACTTGTGTGGGTAGGCCTAGTGCCCGCGACAGGAAACGGCCCAAAACGCAAGGTGGACACACCACATTTTTACAGTGAAAAATGACCCTTTTTTTGCAAAGTGCCTAGCTGTAGTTTTTGAACCTAAAATTGAGGTTTGCAGGGGATTCTGGGTAAGAAAACGTTGGGGGATCCACACAAGCCATACCTCCCTGGAACCCCCATGTGTCTAGTTTTCAGAAATGTGTGGGTTTGGTAGGTTTCCTAGCTGGCCGCCGAGCACGGGGCCAAAAACCCAGGTGACCCCCTTGCAAAACCAGGTCGTTTTGTGATAGGCAATTTTGATGTCGCCTCAATACGTTTTGGGCCCTTGCCTGTCGCGGGTACTTGGGCCTCCCACACGAGTGAGGCACCATTTTTATCGGGAGACCTGGGGGAACGCTGGGTGGTAGGAAATTTGTGTCAGCCCGGTGATGCCACAACTTTCCCACACACAAATGTAAAGAAAAAGTGATTTTTTCAGCTATAATTGAGGTTTGCAGGGGATTCTGGGTAAGAAAACGTTGGGGGATCCACGCAAGCCATATCTCCCTGGAACCCCCTGGGTGTCTAGTTTTCAGAAATGGTCGGTTTGGTAGGTTTCCCTAGCTGGCCGCCGAGCTCGGGGCCAAAAACCCAGGTGACCCCCCTTGCAAAACCAGGTCGTTTTGGAATAGGCAATTTTGATGTCGTCTCAATATGTTTTGGGCCCTTGCCTGTCGCGGGTACTTGGGCCTCCCACACGAGTAAGGCACCATTTATATTGGGAGACCTGGGGGAACGCTGGGTGGTAGGAAATTTGTGTCAGCCTGGTGATGCCACAACTTTCAGACACAAAAATGTGTGGAAAAAGTGATTTTTTTCAGCTAAAATTGAGGTTTGCAGGGGATTCTGGGTAAGGAAACGTGCGGGGATCCACGCAAGCCATACCTCCCTGGAACCCCCCCAGGTGTCTAGTTTTCAGAAATGTGTGGGTTTCGTAGGTTTCCCTAGCTGGCCGCCGAGCACGGGGCCAAAAACCCAGGTGACCCCCCTTGCAAAACCAGGTTGTTTTGTGATAGGCAATTTTGATGTCGCCTCAATACGTTTTGGGCCCTTGCCTGTCGCGGGTACATGGGCCTCCCACACGAGTGAGGCACCATTTTTATCGGGAGACCTGGGGGAACGCTGGGTGGTTGGAAATTTGTGTCAGCCCGGTGATGCCACAACTTTTCCACACAAACATATGTGGAAAAAGTGATTTTTTCAGTTAAAATTGAGGTTTGCAGGGTATTGTGGGTAGGAAAACCTTGAGAGATCCACGCAAGCCATACCTCCCTGGAACCCCCAGGGTGTCTAGTTTTCAGAAATGTGTGGATTTGGTAGGTTTCCCTAGCTGTCCGCCGAGCACGGGGCCAAAAACCCAGGTGACCCCTCTTGCAAAACCAGGTCGTTTTGTGATAGGCAATTTTGATGTCGCCTCAATATGTTTTGGGCCCTTGCCTGTCGCGGGTACTTGGGCCTCCCACACAAGTGAGGCCACATTTTTAGCGGGAGACCAGGGGGAACGCTGGGTGGTAGAAAATTTGTGTCAGCCCGGTGATGCCACAACTTTCCCACACAAAAATGTGTGGAAAAAGTGATTTTTTCAGCTAAAATTGAGGTTTGCAGGGGATTCTGGGTAAGAAATAGTTGGGGGATCCACGCAACCCATACCTCCCTGGAATTCCCGGGGTGTCTAGTTTTCAGAAATGTGTGGGTTTGGTAGGTTTCCCTAGCTGGCCGCCGAGCACGGGGCCAAAAACCCAGGTGACCCCCCTTGCAAAACCAGGTCGTTTTGTGATAGGCAATTTTGATGTCTCCTCAATACGTTTTGGGCCCTTGCCTGTCACGGGTACTTGGGCATCCCACAAGAGTGAGGCACCATTTTTATCAGGAGACCTGGGGGATCGCTGGGTGGTAGGAAATTTGTGTCAGCCCAGTGATCCTACAACTTTCCCACACAGAAATGTGAGAAAAAAATTATTTTTTTCATCAAAGTTTGAGGTTTGCAGGGGATTCTGGGTAGGGAAATGTTGGGAGACCCACGCAATCCATACCTTGCTGGACTCCCCCGGGTGTCTAGTTTTCAGAAATGTGTGGGTTTGGTAGGTTTCCCTAGATGGCCGCTGAGCCCGGGGCCAAAAACTCATGGGACCCCCCTTGCAAAACCAGGTTGTTTTGTGATAGGTAATTTTGATGTCACCGCAATAGGTTTTGGGCCCTTGCCTGTTGCGGGTACTTGGGCCTCCAACAAGAGTGAGGCACCATTTTTATCGGGAGACCTGGGGGAACGCTGGGTGGTAGGAAATTTGTGTCAGCCCAGTGATCCTACAACTTTCCCACACAGAAATGTGTGAAAAAATTTATTTTTTTCAACAAAATTTGAGGTTTGCAGGGGATTCTGGGTAGGGAAATGTTGGGGGACCCACGCAAGCCATACCTTGCTGGACTCCCCCTGGGTGTCTAGTTTTCAGAAATGTGTGGGTTTGGTAGGTTTCCCTAGATGGCCGCTGAGCACGGGGCCAAAAACCCAGGTGACCCCCCTTGCAAAACCAGGTTGTTTTGTGATAGGTAATTTTGATGTCGCCGCAATAGGTTTTGGGCCCTTGCCTGTCTCGGGTACTTGACCCACCCACACAAGTGAGGTACCATTTTTCTCAGAAGACTATGGGGAATGCGGGGTTGGTGGAATTTTGTGGATCCACACAGATTCCAGAACTTTCCACCACAGAAATGTGAGGAAAATGTGTTTTTGTTTTTACAAATTTTGAGGTTTGCAAGGGATTCTGGGTAACAGAACCTGGTGAGAGCCAGTCAAGTCACCCCATCCTGGATTCCCCTGGGTGTCTAGTTTTGAAAAATGTATAGGTTTGCTAGGTTTCCCTATGTGCCGGCTGCGCTAGGGCCCAAAATCCACAGGTAGGCACATTGCTAAAAAGAAGTCTGTGCCTAGTGGGCTTTCTGCCTCCCTGAGGGGAATCGGGGGGTTACCTGATATGCCCCCAAGGGGGCATAAATACTGGCTATGATTTTGGGGGTGGGGGCATTGGTATGCCCATTCTGGGCAGCCCCCACCCCCACGCATAAAAAAAGCCAGCGTAATCGCTGGCGCCTAGTGGGCTTTCTGCCCCCCCCGGGGCAGATCAGGGGCCACTGCCCCCATCCGCCCCTTGGGGGGCAGAAAGACTGTGGCACTTTTATGGGGAGGTGTGGGCATTGGCATGCCCATTCTGGGTTGACCTCAACCCTGAATAAAAATTAAACAAATCCTGAGGCCTAGTGGGCTTTCTGCCCCCCCCGGGGGCAGATATGGGGCTATTGCCCCAATATGCCTCTGGGGAGGGGCAGAAAGACTGTGGTAATTGTTTTTGGGGCGGGGCATTATCATGCCCATTCTGGGCAGCAACCACCCCTACATTATAAAAAAAAAAATCCCTCGTGCCTAGTGGGCTTTCTGCCCCCCCCGGGGGCTGATCAGGGGCTATTGCCCCCATATGCCCCTGAGGGGGGGGGGCAGAAAGACTGACCTTTCCCAGGGGGGGTAGGGGCATTGCCATGCCCTTTTTGGGCAGCCCCCACCCCAACATCAATAAAAAAAAAATCCCTGGTTTCTAATGGGCTGTCTGCCCTCCGGGGGGCAGATTAGGGGCTACTGCCCCCGTCTTCCCCCTGGGGGGGGCAGAAAGACTGATATTTCTCTGGGGGGGGTGGGGGCAGTGCCATGCCCTTTTTGGGCAGCCCTCACCCCAACGTCAATAAAAAAAAATAATCCCTGGCTTCTAGTGGGCTTTCCTCCCCCCGGGGGACAGACAGACTCACATTTCTCTGGGGGGGGGGCATTGCCATGCCCTTTTTGGGCAGCCCCCACCCCAACGTCAATAAAAAAAAATAATCCCTGGCTTCTAGTGGGCTTTCCGCCCCCCCCGGGGTGGCAGATTGGGGGCTACCACCCCATCTGCCCCCCTGGGGGGGCAGAAAGACTGTGGTGCCCAAACAGATATGGGGGAGCAAAGGCCCTTGCCCAAGGGGCCGCTACCCCCTCCCTGGTGTCTAGTGGGTGGATCCCTGCTTGGGGATCGCCCCCCTGGGGTGATCCCCAAGCAGGGATCCACTAGGTAAGGGTACCATTGGAAAGGGGAGATTCCTCTCCCATCTTTTTCGGTGCTCGGGGGGCCTAGATAGCCCCACGAGCACTGAAACACTGAAACTGAAAATACATTTCAGTTTTGTTTTCATTGCAATGATGATCGCGCGCCATGCGCGCGATCGTCATTGCAACGAAATTCGAAAAGAGGCCTGGGGAGGTTGGGGAAGCTCTTCTCCACCTCCCCAGGCAAAAAAAAAAAAGGGAAATCCCTCTGCTGTCTGCAGCAGAGGGGTTTTCTGAGCATGTGCTCATGACGGAATGGTTCCGTCATGAGCACACTGGAACTTGTGCTCATGACGGAACCATTCCGTCATGAGCACTGAAAGGGTTAAGCATAGGATTAGCACAGTGCCATCCACGTTGAGCTGAAAAATTACAAAAGTCTTTTTCCACTCAAGGCACAGTATTACAGCTTTGGGTTTGTAAAATGCCATCCAAGCCAACCTGGAATGAATAAAAGCAACCCAAGACAAGCGTTTTGCTATCATTATAGCTCTTCAGAGAGGTTTATCTTTGTCCAGACACAAGGGAGCACCCAGTATACATCCAAACAATACCCTTTCAGGCTTAGAGTGCCTCATAAATTATGCAATAAAGAAGCAGAGAACCCTGGTTAGGTCCCTACTTTGGTGGAGAGCAGCTCCTGTATAGAGCACCCTACAACACCAGCAACACTCTGAATCTGCTCACCTCAAATGCCTAATGTGCTAATCCTATGCTAAAATACTTTGCTGTAGAAATAGCAAAAGACTTTGGCCTGATTTAGATCTTGGTGGGACTCCTGTCGTCCCTCTGCAATGGAGTGTCCAAGTACTCCACCAAGCTGATGGTTTCCTGCCTGCTGTATTTAGATGTGTGCTGGCTGAACCCCCATCTGCATCGACGTAGCGTAAGTGGTACACCGTCGTCGAGGTGGCAGACTCCTCTGCTGGCTACCAGTACTTTGTCCCCGAGCCTATTTAGATGTCCCTGTTGTGCTGGTGTTGTCCTAGTTGCGGTTTGCTGACGGTGTGAGTCCCTGGTGTAGTGGAGACTGGTAAGAACTATTGATTTATGTGTCAATGCACATATATGTTATGTTTGCTTCTAAAATATATGTGGGTAATGATTTAATTCCTTTTATCTTACATATTGCATAGCACACAAATAACACACACACTATTGAATGCATACCCACAGGCACCACAAGCACAACACCCACAACCATAACAACATAATTTTCTTTTAAGTGTCAATACAGTTGTGCTCATTTTACATTGATAAGTTGTAAAATGTACACTAATGCAATACACACAAAAAATGCATGTGAGATCAATGTAAAAATTAACCCTGGGCGGAGCAGGCGTAGTGCCTCTACGCGAAGTTCCACGGAGTTCGAAAGCAACTCCGTGGAACGTCGCTACGCTACGCTCAGCACCGCACCCTCCCCCCCCCAAAATAATTAAAATTAATTAAAAGTCTTGCATGCGCACTCGCAAGACGTACAACGTAGGGGTTATCAGTGAAGCAGGATGGCGAGGAGGAGGCAGGAGAGCAGCGATGTCCGGGAGGAGGCAGCCACGGGGCCGGTAAGTGCCTTTTAATTAATTTTAATTCATTTGGGAGAGTGGAGGGGCCGGCTAAATACACTCCGCCACAGAGTCGTAGTTTTGCCTGAACTCCGCGTTCGCAACGGAATACGGAGTAGGCAAAACTACGTAAACTCCGCTGGCGGAGCGGAGTTACCCGCCCGGGGTTAGTAAAAATATATGAGACTAAAGCAATTGTCAACACACTACGCATAGTAAGACAAGTGTAAAAGAAACTTACCTTAGATCCCAGCGACAAGGGAGTTGATTAGCATTGTAGTCATGTTGTAGCAGCAAAGGGAGGACCTGGACAATGGGGTTCACGATGGTAAGGAAGTGGGAAATTGAAAAAAAGGTACGTTTCTACCTCATTTCCTTCGGATCCACCAACTCAAAGTAGGAGGTATCCCTGCCATAGTTTCCTTGACAGAAAGGCACATCGTGATTGGCCTGGCGGTGATCTTGTCTCGCCTCCCGCCAACAGTTGCTTCTGCCTATGACACCGGCAATGCATGTTAAAATTCCTGGCCGAGTCGGCTGCACTTAGGCAGTCTTTCGTCAATGGACCCGCTAACAGCTAAATAGAGCGGGTGGACTGCCAAGTAGGCTGCTGGTGAAATCGTCAAAAAAGTGAAGGCGGGACCAAATCTGCCAAGATTTAAATTAGGTCCTTTGTCCTTTTCTTTCAGATTCAGAGTGTTGTGGATCCAACCATCCAGATATACAAATATTTTTGTACCTATAAGTTTCAAAAACTACTGAACGGATTTACACCAAATAAAAAAAGCACAATCTGAGGACCAATACCTACTTCTCACCAAATGCGTAATTCTGTTCAGAAGTTTTTACGGAAATGCTTAAAGAAGTCTATGGAAAATGCATGGGGATTTTGTGTTTGGAGACCCTTTTTCTCGGCCCACTTGATGGATCACCCCAAAACTTTACGGGAAGGATTTGAAGTGAATTTGCTTCCTTTTTAGAAAGTTGTATGAAGATTCATAAAACAGCACTAAAGTTATTGGCAAAGCAAATATATGTCAGAGATATAGTTGATGTTTGTAGAGGAACTGTTCTTTTCTCATTAAACGAGCAACAGGATGCACAGGAATTTTTATGTCTTTTCTTCAAAAACTAGCTAATTACATTTTCCCTCATCCTGATCTTTTTTTAAACAAATTTTTATTGAGTTTTAATTTGGATAATGGTACAGCGTTAAGATACTTAGTATACTGCATATAAACAGAACATTCTGGTACCTAACTCCACAGGTGGGATAAGTCAACACACAATATCAGTATATTTGCGGCTCACCGTACTGATAACCCAGCAATGAAATAAATAAAAACTATGTCCACCAATCAGTTCGGTCACTGTCATATTTCCCTATGTGAAGATCATATCCCCTCTGAATGCAGGTTGCAATAAAATTAAACTAAAACCCCCTTTAATCCCCCTCCCCCCTCCCACTAGTCCTGTGTAGATAAAATACATCTACGTGCATACAATGTCGTTTCCTTGGCTCAGATCAGCTACATACACCACACAACCTACATTTTAGGGAAAACATCATTGTACATGCCCGATCTATCCCTCCCCACATATACATTCCTTCCGTTCAATCTAGGCTTCCCTCTTATTACAATTGCGAGTTACTACGAGTGCTATTAAGATCTAGGTCCAGCGCTTTAAGAGTATCTAGCATAGTTTCCCATTCTAGAGCTATTGGGATTTTGCGCAACCCTTTGGCTTCCTCCAGTCTTTTCGCAGCGCTCTCTGCACTGCCCCACCGAGTGAACTTGCTATGCCATGCGTATTCCGTGGGCGGTTTTTGGGATTTCCATCGCATAGTGATGGCACGTTTTGCTAATATAAGCGCCAGGTTCACAAATTTGTACTGTACTTTGTGTTTGGATGAGGTTTTATGTAGGCCCAGTATACAGTCCTCCACAGTGTCTCCTATCTCTCTGTGTGTAACCGCCCGTGTATGCCGCCTGACATTATCCTAGAACCCCCGTAGGTGTGGGCATGTCCATATCATGTGTACTAGCCCAGCTCCTTCCAGTTGGCAGCGTGGGCATTGGTGTTGTGTCTGCGGGAACATTTGGTCTAGTCTGTGCGGGGTAAGATAGGCTCTGTGGAGCAACATGGTCTGTATAAATTTAAACTTCGCATTTCTGGATACCTTTTTGGGATACTCTATAATTTTGCCCCATTCCTTGTCTTCCAGTGCCCGCCCTATGTCCTCCGCCCAAATAGTGTGCAGTGCGTTGAGGTCGATCTTCGCATGTAAGCGTATACCTACGTATAGCCACTTGATTAAGTGTCTACCCCTCCCCATATAGTAGAGTGCCTTAACTAAGTCATGCGTGGGGGGTTCCTGCCGTTGCGGAGCCCACTGTGTTTTTATATATTGGCATAATGCAGCATGCAATAGGTATAATTGGTCCGGCGCCCCTGTTTCTCTCACGAAATTGTCATGGTCCATTAGTGTCCCGTTATTGAATAAATCAGTCACTGTGCTAATCCCTTCTTCCAGCCAGGGTGCAATGATACGCTTTGTTATTTTACCAACTGCCAGTGGTATCCCCACTAATGGAATATGTCCGGCATACGCTGGGTGCAGGCGAGTATATTGCAATGCCGCTTTCCAGCATTGCAGTGCTGTGTGCAGCAAGGGTGGGAGGTTTTGGGGAGTTTTACAGCGAGGTAATAACAGGGTATGCAGGGCCCCCCGATCTACATCCCACATTGTATATCCTATTTCTTGTAAATTACGGCCAGCTGTCCAGTAAGAAAGCCACTGTAATTGGCATGCATAGTAGTATGCTTTAAAATCCGGCACCCCCAATCCTCCGGTAGCTGTGTCCAGTTGTAGCTTTTTAAGGCTTATTCTCCTCCTGCCACTCCCCCATATGAGGTCTATAAGCAGAGTATTTAATAATTTAAAGGTATTGTGTGTCAGTAGGATGGGTAAATTGGTAAAATAATAGATCAGTCTTGGGAGGACCACCATTTTAGATATGGCCGCTCTACCAATAACTGACAGTGGTAATGTAGTCCAAAAGGCAATACTGGAGCGCAGAGCCCTGATCGCTCTATTGAGGTTGCCCTCCAGCATGTCTGTATGTGTCCGATATACATGGATACCCAAGTATTTAAACGTGTGTTGCGCTACCGTAATCGGAGTGGATCCGAACACAATTTCCGTGGGGTGTTCATTCTCCCGAAAAAAGAAGGCATGCGATTTTGCCAGGTTAATAGCAAGGCCCGAGATTTGTTCGAATTTATAAAATATATCAGAGATAGGATCCAGGGTGGCCCTGAGGTCACGGACATACAAAATAATGTCGTCCGCGTAAGCAGAGAATAAATGCGTCATGTTCCCGATCTCCATACTCATGTCGTGCGCATCATTGCGCACTTTAATTGCCAGGGGTTCTAGTGCCAGTATGAACAAGAGTGGTGACAGCGGGCATCCCTGCCTCATGTAGATTGGATATGCGGTTGAAATATATTCTCCTGTGCGAACACGGGCAGTGGGGGCATCATATAATAAACGGAGCCATTGGAGGTATTCTGCAGGGAGCCCAAATTTCTCCAGTGCTTTGAACATGTATTCCTAATGAATCGTGTCAAACGCTTGGCGCATATCCAGCGTTATGCAACCTGCATGCTCATATCGGTCTGGGGCGGTTGCCATGAGATGGTGTAGCCTCCTGGTGTTCAGTGATGTACTACGGGCAGGGAGAAACCCATTTTGATCTGTATGTATCAGTGTATGTAGGGTAGGCAGTAGTCTGTTAGCTAGTATTTTGCATTCCGTCGTCAGTAAGGACAGTGGACGGTAGCTAGCCATATCTGTAGAATCCCTGCCGGGTTTTGGGAGGGAGACTACCAGCGCCTGCGCCGTGGTAAGGGGTAGGCTGCCCATTTCTCGGGCTTTATTATAGAGAATTTCCAGTTGGGGAACCAGGGAGTCCGCGTAAGTATCATAAAATTCTGCCGGTAGCCCATCCAAGCCAGGGGATTTATTGCGTGGGAGTCCTCTGATTGCAATCTTAATTTCGGACTTAGTAATGGGGCCTATCAATTCCTTTTTAGCTGCTGCTGTCAACTGTGGGTATGGTAAATCAGACAAAAATTCCTCTATGTACCCTCCGTTTTGGCTGATAGGTTTACTATATAATGAGGTGTAAAATTGGCGGAAAGCCTCATTTATGTCGCATTGTGTCTGTGCTTTGCTGCCTGCGAGCGCGTTGACTTCGCTAATGACAGTAGGAGGAGGGTCGTCACGTAGCAGTTTGGCCAGTAGTGTCCCCAATTTGTCTGCTTCAGTGTGACGCGTCTGCGTATATTTCTGGTGATCTATAACTCGGAGTGTCTCTAATAGTTCTGCGTGCTGTATGCGCGCCTCCTGTAGCTGGGCTTTCCTGGTATTGTCATGTGCGGCTTCCTGCTCTAGCGTATTTAATTTATGCTCAGTATCTATATGTTTTCTGTGAACTTCCTGCCTAGCGCCCACTATCATGCTAATGGCCTTGCCCCGTATAACCGTCTTAAAGGCGTCCCATTCAATCAAGTTATTGGAGGCAGTGTTACTGTTCTCCGTAAAGTATTGAGTGATTGTGTCTCCTATATCTTTACGGAAGACTGCGTCTTCTAGTGTTTGCGGCCACATTCTCCAGGTGGGTACCGGGGTGGGAACCCTATCCCAGGTGATGGTTATTTCCAGTGGGTTGTGATCGGAAAAAGTTTTTGCCAAATAGGTGGCCTGTATTACCTGCATCGCGATTGCGTTTGAACTATAAATTCTGTCTATCCTCGTGTGCAAGGAGTGGACCGGGGAGTAATAAGAGTATTCTCTATGTGTCGGGTAGCACATCCTCCACACATCACACATAGCCCAGCCCTCTGACCACCCTCGCAGTGCCTTCGCCTGTTTAAACACTCCCGCACCGTGCAGAGGGGGGTGAGATCTGTCCAGTGTAACGTCCATTACTGTATTGCAATCCCACCCTATAACCCATGGGTGCATTTCCCAACCTACCAGTGCCAGATTGATGGTGGCCAGGAATTTGTCTTGTTCAAAATTTGGGGCATAAATAGAACCCAGTACAACTAGTTGGCCATCCAGTGACCCCCGTAGGAAAATATAGCGTCCCTGCTTATCCACCCTTTGTTCCAACAGTGTAAAGGGTACCCCATGCCTAATCCATATCGTGATTCCCCGTGCGAAACCAGAGTAATTCGTGGAGAAGACTTGACCTCTCCATTTTTTCCGGAGCCTCACTGCATCCTGTTCCACCATGTGGGACTCTTGCAGGTACACTATCTGGGCTTTGCGTCTCGACAACTGTGCGTGTACCCTGTGTCTCTTCTGCACGGAGCCCAAACCTCGGACATTCCACGTTATTATGTTATATTTACTAAGTGCCGGCATTGTAGTGCAAGTGTAACTTTTTGCTCAGTGCGTGATGTATGCGTGCCGTCGAGCCTCCAGAATCTTGCAAGTATGTCAGGACTGTATCCCTTCCAAACGTTCCCAATACTAGGTCCGGGCGTAGAACTATACCGGACAATACAACTTAACATAACATAGAAAACTGTGCTATATACATAGAGTGCATTCGCAACTAGGGGGACATCGCCAACGCCACCCATGTCGTGCAGCCCAACTCCCTTTATTGTGGTTGAGCTCTAACAGATCCCAGGGCTAAGAGATAAAACAAAAATAATGTCACGCTTCCAATTGCACAAGTAAAGGATATATCGGCTGCTTTGTTTGTCAGTATCAGGTTCATCAGTGTTCATTGTCCTTTAGCCAAATAATCCGTCCGCTGTCTGTGGGGGTCACACTAGGGAACAAGGCCACACTCCCCTCGGAGTCAGATCTGTTCGTGTTTACATCTGAGAAGGCTGAGTCGTCATCCCGTGTGCTGTTGCGGAAGGAGGAAGCTGCTGCTAGCGCCTGTTTCCTGCCCTGCTGCATCTGCTGGTGCGTCGGATGAGCCAGCTGAGATTTCCTTTTCGTCCTCCTGCTGCGGCGTGAGCCTGCTTCCCCAATGCGTTTGAGACTGCTTGCTGAGCTTTGAGAGGGAGCTTCCAGTAGTTTAGCCGGATCCATCACTTCCAACCACTCCTCAACATCTTCCGGACTTTCAAAAAAATGTGTTTTCTGCTCGTGGATGATTTTCAATCTGGCCGGAAGGAGCAGCGCATATTTCAAGTTCAAGCCTTGTAGTTTCTTCTTGACTGACATAAAAGAAGATCGTTGTCTTTGCACTAGGAGCGTATAGTCAGGGTAGAGCGATACACGACTATTCTCAAATCTAATCTGTGATTGTTCTCTCGTCTTTTGCAGGAGTATGTCCCGATCCCTATAATTCAGCAACCTTACTATGAGGGGTCGAGGAGGGGCCCCTGGCTTTGGCCGGCCGGTGGGTATCCTATGCGCCCTCTCTACACAGTATTGCCCGGAAAGTCCCTCAGAGGTGATATGGTCTTTAAACCACTGTTCCATGTACCGGGGTGCGTCAGTGCCTTCGCTTCGTTCAGGCAGGCCAATGACGCGGATGTTATTGCGCCTTGCTCTCCCTTCGACATCTTCAACTCGGTCTAGCAGGGTAGCTACTTGTTTCTGTAAGTGTTGTATTTGAGTTGTGTTTTGTTTATGTTGTGGAGACAATTCTTGTAGAGTGGCTGTATTACTTTTTACCTTGTCCGCTAGCTTAGCATGGTCTGCCCTCAGTAGAGTAAAGCCAGTCGTGAGGGCCCCGATTTGTTGTTCTATGGCCTTCCTAGAGTCCCGCATGTCTTGTAGGATTAAGTCTAGTTTGTCCATGGGCCCTTCTTCGTTGGTAAGTGGTATACAGCTAGACGACTGCGAATCATCTATGCGCTCCGTACTTTCTAGGGCATGGTCGGTATTGGGGCCGGCATCCTGTTGTTTCCCTTTAGGGCGCCCCATCGTCACCCTTGTTGAGTCTTATACAATCCTGGTGGCTGCGTTGTTATATTTTAAAGAGTTGGAGTCCCCCGTGCACTGTAGTTCCGGCGGTGACCTAAGTTCTCAGAAACGTGGGACTCGCTTCAGCAGGGCGGGCCACCCCTCGGTCCTGTGTTCGATTATGTCCATCAGGCCCTTCAGATGCTGGCCCCCTGCGGGGACGCACTATCGATTATGAGTTCAATGCCCTGATAAGTCGCCATCCCAACAATACTCCCAACAATACTCCCTCTGATATGCTGCCTGTGTCTAGACTAGAAAGCAGCGCTATCCTGCGCTCCACCCGGTCCGGGCCGCGTCGCTGGCTCTCAGAGGTATGTTGGTAGCCGGGCTCTAGTCCGCGGAATGCCCAGGGAGGGGAACACCCGCCCAAGGCTAGCCCTCCGCCCCGGTAGCCGGCCACGAGCCGCCCTCGCAGAAATCCACCAGTACGGGCGCACTCCGAGCCAGCGCCTACCCTCCTTGTGCACAGTTACGTGCAGGCGTCTCTCTCAGCGACTACCCTCAGCCGACCCACTCCTAACCACTCTTGTCCATATAATTGCGGTCAGAGGCCCAAAGCAATCTGTACCACCGTCTGCGTCCGCTTTATAACTATCGACTTATGTTGACGTGCATTCTGCCTCATTCGCCATGATTGTGCATCAGTCTTGTTATGATTTCCCTTGTGTTGAGGAATCTCCACTTCACTGCGTGCCGCCGACCTCCGATGCACCGGCAATGCTCCGAATTCTCGCAGACGGCCGCCTCTCTCCCTTGGAGATCCCCGCGGTGTCTGCGTACTCACTCAGGCCGTTTGTCTCTTCTGAGCCCTTCGCATGGGGAATCTCTAGGCACGCCGCCGGCAGCCATGCTCACTCACCGCCCCAGTCCGGTCCTGACCGCAGGAAGCCTCGCTGCCGCTACCTCGGGTTTCGGTGCAGGGAAGCCAGTGCGGCCTCCCACCCGCTCCTCTCTCGCAACCGGGACCGCGTCCGTGTCCCGTGCGCTGCTCCCCCCGGCTCTCTGGCTGTTGTACACGCAGCCTCCCACTCGTCTCCGCTTCTCCTTCTGCGTACAGGCCCCGAACCGTCCACCTTACATCAGGGCAGTACCGGGAGCGGATCCGATTGTCGGCGCCGTTTATCCCTGGACCCCAAGTGTCGCTATGAAGCGGGCTATTTCAGGATTTTGTAGCCCTGGTCTCGGAGCTCGTACAGAAGATGGCCGCCATGTTCGGCAGTTGGCCACGCCCCTCCTCATCCTGATCTTTTTGCAACAAGCTACTATTGGGAACATGTATAGTTACAATGTTTACATGCTTTTTTAACAGTCACACAATTTGAAATATTTGAATATCTTTCTGTTCCTGATTGTAAATCTATATCATTTAAGAAATTGATAAATCAATCTTTGCAATCCTACTTGTGTACAAATTGTGGATGTGAACTTGTGTCAACTGTTGTATTAACTATGCTAATTAAGTAATTATGTGTTATGGTACAAAGGAGAGCTGCAGATAATCGAAAGATCCACACCATAATAACCGATTTCACAGATACTCAGATTTCAATTTCTGGATGCACTTTTCCTTGTCCTCAATAATTTTGCACCATGGACAACCAACATTGAGTGGTCATTACACCATGTATTTAAGAAATAATACAGAATGTACTGAATGTGATGACACCAGCAGAACATTTAAACACAGATTGCCTAGCAACTTAATGGACTGTTGCATTCTTATAGTACCTCCTAAATGTTAATTGTAGGTTGTGCAGTGAACATTTCTAAAATATGGAGTACATATACCTATATATACCTACTACCTGCAGTAGATATGTTATTATGTGGCCTCACATGGTTAATGACTTATAAAGAAACTTAGGGGCATATTTACGTTCCTGGCGCATCCCTGCAAATCAGCAGGATGCGCCAGGAAGATGCGTCACGCAAGTTTGCCCTTGCGCCATCAGCTAATGCGCCGCATTTACAATGCGGCGCGCCGTGGCGCACGAATGGGCAGATGCGTGTCGCATCCCCCGACGGAAAGGCGGCGCATTGCTGGAGTCGCGTCGCGCTAGCAAGGCTCGGGAGTGCCCTATGCCTAACATGCTGCGTCAATCCTTACGCCTGCTTCAAGGAGGCGCAGGGTTTTGACGCAGCATGGGCGTAAAAGTGACTCAGTGAAATCTTGTAGATTTCACTGCATCACTTTTACGAGGTGTACCTGCGAGGGAACGCCCAACCTGCGCCGGAACGCCCACATGAAACCTGATGCAGGTTTCATGTGGCGCAGGGGTTTACAACGTGACGCATCTCCCTAGATGCGTCACGTTGTAAATATTGCGCAACGTGGTGCATGTTTTGCGTCGCCGCTGCGTCACATAAGTGATGCAGCGGCGGCGCAAAAGTGGCGCAAGGGGCTTGTAAATCTGCCCCGTACTGCTTTAGGTAAGCAATGTACTTACATAGTGGGAACATGTTCACGAATTGCAGTTCAATTCAGAGTTGAACAAGCAATATTTTATAAGGGTTTTTTTCACAATCTGTTAGATTCGTGTTTTCCCCCAGTGTTGCATGTTGATTAAATGTAAATGCTAATTTGCACCCTGGTGTGTCATAAATGATAGCATATAGTAGTAGTGTTCCTGTTACGAACATCTCAACAACGCTAAGTGAAAAATGTTTCTTATAATATGTATTTATATGAACGTTTGTATGTTACAGATATTGAATGAAATGTTTTACAGTGCAATGAAAGCAAAACCAGTTTGTCTTTACAAACTAACCATATGTTTTCTTAATGTAATTGAGTATTTTTTTATGGAGACTTACTATTCACTTACCTTCTAATTTACTCTTCTGTTGCATCCACTTACTTGCAGTACCTGTAACAAAAACGTTTAGAATAGCACACAGCTCTTTATTTAAATGAAAAAAGTTCCAACAAGAACTGTTTTTTTGTTTTTTTTTCTCCTTTTTTGTTTGAATAAACTGTAGATCAATGGGACCAATGAAAATACAAAACAGGAATGCACCCAACAGGGTAAGAACAGATGTCCTGCAAAAAAGAAAAAACTACGGATTCTGGGAGAACAACAGTGAGCAAGAACCAGCTCACGGTGAATGTTGACTTCACTCTCCCCTGCCACTATAACTGTCTGGCCGTACAGACAGTACATTGCTGTACCCACATATGGCTCAATGATATTACATTCTTGGGAAAGTCGCTTCACAGGAAACAGGAAGCCAGCCGATTGAACGGTGGATGGAGCAGAGGTGGAAGGCTGGAATGAAGGTTGCCTCTGAATGCCAGAAGTCAAGGCAACAGGAGCAGGTGTTGTCCTGGCAGAAGTACCCGATGTTCCTTCGACTAGATTCTGTAAATCTATGTTACACCTTATCTCGGCATGCGCCAAAAGGGTGGCATGCATAGCACGGAGGTGCTTCTGCATTGCTGTGGTCCATAGGGAATACTGTTGCCCAGTCCCCGAGAAATCACTTTGTTGCAGAGGCACCAAGTTACCTGGTGGCCATGTACTTTCTTCTCCCCAGATGGAAGAGAGAAGAACTGCCAGACAATAGACTTCTGCAACTTCCAACGATGCTCTAAATCCTGATCCTCCGGAGCTATGTACTCCTGTTCCCCCTCCAAAAGATGTGGATCAGCTGCTTCAAGTTGAGGTCTTTTTGCCATCTATGCACCAATTCCAGTAGAAGACCACCACAAGATACAGAAGGGCTGGGACAGTTCTCAGTAGCTCTGCTACAAAAGACAACCAAGAGAAAAAAAGCAAGCTTCTTATTGGCTGGCAAGATCTTCTTACAGCCTAATAGAAGAAAAGTTACAATCGTAGAGTACCGTGGTACTCTCAAGTGAATACTGCGGTACCGGCGAAATAAAAAATAAAAAAATAAAACATACATACTGTACCTATATAACCTAAACTCTGGTCACTACTACTGTATTTAAAAGTTTAAAACTTACCTTATATTATTTCCAATACTTTATAATCACTTCATATCACACTTGGGCTACATTATTGTAGCCCAACCCCAAAAATAGCAAAAACATTTAGAAAATGTAAACAGTTACACTTTTAATATAAAGACTATTTTAAAAAAATATTTACCATAAAAACCCAACACATTCGCAAAGAAAACAAAGGTTACAGGATAGTTATAGTTAGGGAGTGCAACATTTCTTCAACAAGACTTTAAACTACACAAACATTAGAAATATGATAGTTGTAGTTTATAACTTATGCCACTGGTGTAATACTTTATTACATTATGTATGGTACACTTTATATTAACATATTACTTATTAATATCACAGAAACAGTGAAATAACTTAAACTTGCCGTCTATATGTACTAAGTGTAGAAATGTTTTTATGTCAACATACCTTTTATATTGTTACTGCTGCTTTGTTGAAGCTGTCTAAGTGCCTTTTTCATTGATCTCATTAATAGATCTATTTATGGTGAGTTATAGTTATTTCAATATTTCTGTGATGTTAATAAATATATACATAATATGAGTTTCTCCATGTTGGATTCTGGTCCTTTCTTTGCTAATTCACATATACTCCAGAGAAGAGTATGTAAATAAGAGTAGAGGGAAAAGTAACAATGATATAAGAGAACAGCAAGTATGCACACAACATACAGGGGTATATCTGAACATGTAACTATTATTACATGCATGCACTTATGGATTGGATGCAGATATATAGGGAGTTATTCCATCTACATCAATATTATTAGGTAAAATGCTTATATGTATGAATGTTATCTATTTTACAATATAGATGATTAGATCTATATGTGTATGTCCGTATACATGTATATGTGTATTTTATTTTAGTTATGGTAAAAGGGAAATTGCATTGCATATATATGTATGTCACAGTACATATTAAATACATCTTATTTCCATAACATATGTGGAGGAGTGTGTGTGTATGGCTCAGGGTATGGAGTTGAGGTTGTCGTTGCACATGTTATGTTATGTTATGTTGGTTAAACTTGATAGGAAAAGGCCTACACATGTGTCCTTGTACATAGAACTATGCTCCCTTTTACATTAATTTAGGAGAAGGGGGAAAAACCTTTGATTATAAATGTTGTGCATCTATATATGTATAATGTAGCATCAGATATTTGTTAAAAACATTCTATTCCCTTCAATCTTTGTCCCATTCCTCCTTTTTCAGACGCTTCCCAAACATTTCTGACAACTATGAACTCCTAAACATCCATTCAAACTTCCACCTCCTTTTTAGCCAAGTCATTCAAGAGCTGCGCATGTCCACTACTCCCAATAACAACTTGCAAGTTCCTTTTCAAATCCATTCTCATCATTCTATCCCCATTCAAAACTCTACTAAGTACACAACATTCGAGAGCACAAACTTACCACAAATATTCCATATGGAAATAAAGAAAGCACATATTACAATTCTACCAACTATTTAACTATTTAGCTATTTACTGACCACCTATGGAGTTCCCCAAGGATCCTCCATCAGCCCCACCCTGTTCAATGTCTACATGGCCCCGCTCGCACCCTTCGTCAGATCCCACGGACTCAACATTGTATCCTACGCAGATGACACCCAACTCATCCTCTCCCTATTCAACGAACACAACATCTCCAAACACAACTTTCTCGAAGGAATGGAAGCTGCCTACAACTCAACTCGGACAAAACCAAGGTACTCATCATGGGACCCCACCCCGACGCCTGGAACGACACCTGGTGGCCCCCCACCCTCGGGAACCCACCCTCGCCCACTGACCACGCATGCAACCTCAGAATCATCCTGGACTCCGAACTCAAACTGGACCTCCAAATCCATGCTGTCTCCTCCTCCTGTTTCCACACCCTCCATCTCATACATAAGACCTTCAAATGGATTCCCCTTAAGCACAGGAAAACCGCCACCCACGCCCTCATTAGCAGCAGACTGGACTATGGCAACGCACTCTATGCTGGGATCAACAAGAACCTCACCCGCAAACTCCAGAACATTCAGAACACTTCCGCCAGACTAGTCCTCAACCTACCTTGCCACTGCCACATCACCCAACACCTGTGGACACTACATTGGCTCCCTGCTGAGAAGAGAATCACCTTCAAGCTTCTCACCCACGCCCACAAATCCCTCCACAACACCGGACCTGCCTACCTGAACCACCGCCTCACATTCCACGCACCCCAAAGATCCCTCCTCTCAGCCCACCTCTCCCTCACTACGGTGCAGCGCATCAAGAAGACCAGAACGGGAGGCCTGTCCTTCTCCTTCCTCATGGCCAAGGCATTGAACACCCTCCCTCTCCACCTCTGACAGACACCAACACTCTCCAAGTTCATGAAGGACCTCAAGACCTGGCTCTTCGACGAATCGCCGTGAACTTCCGGGACCTGTGCCTCCCCCCCCCAGCACCTTGAGACCCTGCAGGGTGAGTAGTTGCACTATACCAACCCTTGATTGATTGATTTAATCTTGGGTTCTGCAGCACTGTGCTACTCACAGCAAAGTGCTTCACTGGCTTGTCAGGGATAGTTAGCACCATATAAATACATTTACAATTTACAAATACAATTACAATTACCTGCATAGTTGCATCTCCTGCCACCAGTCACCCAGATACCTCCATTCTGCTTGACTGTGACTCGCACACATCCCACGCTTACACAGAACCAGATCAGTAGGATGGATGTTCTCTTATATCTCTTTTAATGACATCCCACTCCATATCAGACCCTCTACTTCTCTTCTTAAATTCCACAAGAAGCTGAAGAGCCAGCTTTTCAATTAACTAACCTAACCTAAGCACACACACATCTGCTCAGCACCAGGATCTCCCTGCGAGTGATAGCGCACTTTACAAATACACATAACATGACAGTGTTGAAGTATTACAGTTAAAGATGAACACTTCTCAAAAACATTGTTTTTGACATTTTATAGCAGAGATGCATTACCTGCAGGCCACTGGGGATATATAAATGAGTCTCTCCTGGTTGTGGACCTGTTGCTGCTCTATTATCTGTAATGAACCAGACATGGGGATCGTAGAAAAGAAAATAAGAAGTTGTCTAGATTAGAATGATCAGTGTTCACAATAAAAGCAGAGATGCAGTGTGTGAGTAAATTGTGTGTCAAAATGTGTCTGTATGCCTGATATGCACAGTGGCATAAGTGAGGAGTCAGAATTTGGTTGAAATAGAGATGTGTGTTAATCTTAACTAGCATGATGTTGGGATTCTCTGGTACAGGTAGACCAAAGAAGAGGTCAAGGTCTATGTTGGGTAGTGTACAATCATTGAGGATGCTGAGATGCAGTTGTGATCTTGGTCCTCCACCGGGTAGAACTTTTTCCACCTATATCCTCGAAACCCTCTCCTTCACCCACCTCCTCTCATCGTGCTATTTCTTTTTGAGATCCTCCAGAAAGCATATCTCCACCTCAAGGTATTAATAGTCACAATGGCCTGCCACATTCCCATCTTCTTCACTCGACTGTAGAGGTAGACAATGTAATTCCCTGTAGTAATCCACTACAAAGCTGACTAGAAGTTTGTCTCCACACTGAAGTTCTTCATCTTCTTCAATGTGATCCTAATAAATGAATTTCGGTGTTTATCCACAATTGTGACAATTTTATTCACTGGAAGATATAAAGTCAACAAAAATTACTGTGTTTATTTAAATTAAGTTGAATTTTATCGGTTACATCACAAAAAGAAAATTTGAAACACCAGTAGAAAAAACTGTCTATAGGCACATTATGTATAAGGGCATATTACCTAACGAGTCAGCACACAAAATGAAAAATCTATAAAGTAAACTAGCATTCAGGGGGTATAATGGGGGAATCTTGTAGAGTTCTTAAGTATTATTTTTAGGTTATTTTCTCTTAGGTCCCACCTTTGAACAGATATCTTCCCATCCATCTGGTTACCGTACTTAATAAAAAGAAGACGCTTTCATCATCAGATTCAAAATGATCTTTTCCTGAGATATATCTGATAGTGTTTTCTCTGATGCTGTTATCAAGGGGGCATCTTAACAGGAAGTGATTGGTGTCTTAGGTTTCACCATAAAAATAGTTTGCCGTTGTAGCAAATGGGTTCTGCCCATTTAGTCCACCAGGTTTTTTTGCAATTGACTACCCTGTATTTGCACTTCTACTGTGAGCACGTTTCACTACCTGAGTCACACTGACAGTAAATTCATGGCAATTTGGATTCAGCGTGCTAATTACCAAAGTCTGCTTTTTAGATTAGGCTCCCTGCTGTGCAGCTGCTGTAAGAGGGACTGGGCTGATTAGATGTAAAGATATGAGCACACGTGTGTGCGCATGTGTGAGACTGCTGTCATGCTCAGCCTGGTATCTGCAACCTGCTATAGAAGGGATTCTTCAAGGATTCGTACTGACTTGGGGTAGGTCTTGGAATGTGATTCGGCAACCATAATATAGGTCTGTAATGCTTACTGAGGTCTATGATGTTTTCACTGTATTATACATTGTATGGAAAAAATGCCCTAAAATACAGTTTCACTCCACTTAGGCCTACTAGGCCCAAAGAAGCCTCAATCTGTGGAAAAAACATGCACCCTGAGTTTGAATTTACACTCCCCATAGCCCACATACACACCTTATTGTACTTCAAGACATGTTCCTCTGGCTCACCTCATAATCATATTCCAGCCTTTGTTCCCCCTACTGGGCAAAGTTAATCACTCTGCTCCCCATCTGAGGGATCAAAGGTGTCCCCACACAAAGTGGCAATTAATTAATCTGCATTTGATAATTAGCTCATCACACTGCACCTGGGATGTGGCAGTCCAGGCCCACTGGAACAAAGGAGGAGGTTCAGACCTCTAGAGCCAGTACAGGGGGTTATGCTCTTGAGGTTTTGGTGGGAAGGAACCAGGCCACTGTGTCAGCTAGCGATGAAGCCTAGGCTCTCAGGGGAGCTCTTACCAGAGACAACTTGAAATCACCATTTTGTATTGTCCCAGAATGCTGTGCATGAGGGTTGAGACAGGGGTAGAGGGATGATGTGGCATCCTTGGATTGGCCAGGGATGTCTAGCTCCTAAATGTCCCCCACTTAAAAAAACCTGCACAAAGGAGAGACATTTTGAATGCCCTGCACCTGGGAGTGGTGATGGCGAAAAGATGCCCAGCTGGAGGAAGAAGCCATCTGACCCTGCAAAGATGACTTGAAGGATGGACTGAAGGACTTTGACTCCAGCTGACCCCCAGGACTAGGATTTGTCTCTGAAGGGCCAGTGGCACTGACCTACTTGCATCTCTCCGGGGCCAGTGGAACAGGCCTCCTCATGTCGTCTGAGGAACAGGTGGAGGGATGGACCTGCTGCACACTGCTCCCCTAGGACTTCTGTGGACTAGTCTTGGAATTCGCCGACCCTTCAAAAAGCTGGCTGACTGGCTAGTTTTAGATAGACTGCTCAAAATGTCCCCACCACCAGAAGAATAGCACCAGGAGCCAAACAGAGGGCAGGTCTGGGCAGGAAGCCAGAAAATCCAGGTCCCCACAAATAGTGCCCCCTTAAAGGCTTGCGAAAAATGTTCTTGGTGGCTAGAGATGGCCTCCAAGAGAAAAAGAAGATAAGAGACCAGAAGCTGTCTTAGGGGGCAATGATATGCTGCTTTGAAGATCTCCCTTTTTAAAAGCAAGAAACAGGAACAACAAACACATAGTGCTATGCTGCAATTTCTCCACAATTCCCACGTGAGGGGCCTGGGCTCGTGGAGTTGGCACAACAATTATCTTCATTATTGGGGAGGTGGTGTGCATGGGGCCACCTCTCTGAACACAGTATTGACCTAAGGGGCCCCGTATCCCCGAGGGTTGATGCACAGACTATGGTGCCCCAGGACCCCAATCCCAGAACCGCGGTACCGAGAGGAGGGCTGGCAGCACACAGCACTCCACCCATGCTCCATGGAGGCTGGAGTGAGAGAAAGAGAGAGAAAGCTGTGTCTCAATATCTGAAGCAGGAGCACAGGAAGGAGGGGGACAGATGAGCAGGTCAAGCAGTGTGGGAGTATGCCCCTAAAGAAATATTCAGAGTGATGCAACTAAGTGTCCTGAATGGGACCGGGGCACCTAGATATTAAAAAACTATTGCACATAGCTTCATGAAACTAAGAGAACTATGCAGACAACTAGTCCAGCAGAGCCCGATAATGCCCTGCACAGGCTTGAATTGACCTATTTTCCTTCTTGTGGTGCCCCAAGGAGGGACAGGGGCAGCGCCAATGGTTAAGCAAGATTGTTTGGGGGGGGTTGCAGGAGTCAAGCAGCCCCTCCCCCAAGAAGGGAAATTTAAAAAAACGCACAAAGTCTCCTGGGGCCTCATGAACATGATCTTTAATGTAAAGCACTCCAAGAGCATGAGCTTCAGAACTGTTGACAGTCAAGTAAGACTCTAATGCATGTTTTCAAATTGAAAGTGCTTTATTGATAATATTGATCATGGACGGTGCAATGATTACTTTCGTCATGCAAGCTTTTGAATACTCAAATGGGTTCCATTAATTCTAATGGTGTTCTATTGATGAAGTATAACTTGTGGTTTTTGTTATGAATGTGATGACATCATGACAAAGACAGTAGGCCTGCCTTAAATAAACTTATACCCCTTATATTGTGATGTTGCATCTGTTATAGGTGAGGAATATTGCAATGATAGGGTTCAGGACCCACTAGAGGTGGAATGTTATATGAGGGTGTCACAAAAAGTTTTTCTATCTACATGATGTACATATTTGTAATTAATGCATAGTATTTAGTACTGCATGTGTAATAAAAGTACTTCTACTTTTTAAAAGAACAAGCACTGATTGGACAGTAAGTTATTGAGTGTTGTTGTAGTGGGACAGCTAATTGGGATTGTGATCCAACACCACCTCCCCTGAGCAGGCTTTGGACTGGTCTGCTTCGTTACCCTGAGAGAGTCAAGTGCACCACAGGGTATTTGTTTCCTGTGAAGCAAAAATTGCGCACTTATTACTTGTCAAGGAGTCACATCCTTCGCAACTAATAATCCAATTTCTTGCAGCTGTGATAGAGTGCATTCTATTGTAGCATATAGTTCAGGGGAAGAACACCGGTTCTAGGTAGAGCAAAACGTTTTCTCTCTCTTTGATTTGTGAACTTTACCGGATATGGCTGAACACGTGGAGAAACATTTTAGTAATCCTACATGCCCTGCTGGGTGAAAGTTCTTTGGGGTATTGCATTTTATTTTATCCATTTCCACAGCAGTAAATAGTTTTTGAAAAGTCAGGTTTATTCTTTGTATCACTATAAGCATCAGTGAGTAGTTGTCTAGAGTCAATACAAGAATGAGACGATTTCCTTCTTTCTGCCATCTAGTGACATAGGCCGATTTGTGGCTTAGTTTGAGATGTTCTTTCCAAGCTTTTACTATCAGATTTCTTCCAAAAGATCGCTTTCTTTTCAGTCCGTATTACATTTGGGCCATCTTCCATCTGCTTATGAGGAAGTGTAGCTAATGTCAGCCTCTAAGGCAACAGTAATGAATCCTGTATGGTAGCATCTGCAGGCTCTTCCAGAATTTCTTAAAGCATGCTATTTAGGATACTTTTTATCCATGCCTCAAGCTCAGCTTCATAGGTAATTTGACTTCCAGCATTTTCCTGGATTATTTTGCCAACATGCACTGAGAAGCTATGGCCATGACTATGAACTAGTCTAGGGATTGCATTTAGAGAGGATTTGGATTTCTCTATCACATTTATAATATTTTGGTCGCTCCGGAGATCAGGGCCGGACTGGCCGTAGCGGGCACCGGGCGTTTCCCCGGTGGGCCGCCAGGGTGGGGGCCGGTTTTGGGCCCCTGGGGGCCGTTTTTGTTACAGGGACGTTTTTGCAGCATAGCTGCAATATCGGCCCTGTAACAAAATCGGCCGAAACCGGCCCTGGCAAACAGCTCTGCAGTCCCCCCCAACCCCCCGGGGGGGCGGCCAAGCACTTTGCCAGGGCCGGTTTTGGTTCCCAGTCCGGCCCTGCCGGAGATTATTTGAGACGTTTAGGCCCAAGTAGGTGAAGGAGTTTACTTCTTCAAAGCTTTGCAACGTTGATGTGGAAGCCTTTAATGTCTTTCCGATTTTTCTGAAAAAAATAGTTTTAGCTTTCTGAGTATTACTTTTCAATCTTTTTGCCTTTCAGTATTCTGCAATTGCTGTGATTTGTGCTTACAAACCTTTCAGAGTGTGGGCAATCAAAATGTAGTCATTGATGTATAGAAGCACAGGTTCTAGAAACGTCTCTGTTGTTGATACGTCTATGGTAGCTTCAAAACTTGTATAAGGAGAAAATAGTAAAGGAGCAAGAATGCAGCCTTGTTTCAGTCTGATGACTGTAAAATCATTTGCTGAGAAAATCTTTCTGGTTTAGCCTGACTGATCAGATGGTGTCCATACACAGCATTCCTATTAACAATAATAAAGTTGTATCCAGGCTTCCAAAGCCTGAGCCTGGGTACGAGGTTCAAAGCTGCAGTGTAATTGAGAAAGGCTACATAAAGTAGCAGTGGGAGGAAAATGTTATTCCGCTAGCAGAACTGGCGGAGTTTTGGTCACTCCGAATTACTCTTTAACGGAGAGCTCAGGCCAAAATTCTGCCAATCTCCACGTGGTGGAATTTTGCTCCCATTTGAGCACCAAGATGACAACGGGAACAACACAATGCTCCATGAAGCAAGCTTGTGAGCAAGATTTGGCAGCCCTTGCATGTTTTCCAGTGGGCCAGGGAGCTTTCCGGTGCCATTTGTTTAATGCAGGTTGTTGCAAGTGGTCAGGACTGCTTCGTGTGTAGATTTTCTACTCGAGAAGCAGCTAAATCAACTCAAAAATACCTTTTAGAAGGAATATTCTACCTGAACGAATGGTTCAGGTGGTTTTTTGGAGTGAAACACGCGTTTTTTCATTTGTTTTTAACATGACTATAGTGCTACATAGACTTTAACTTCCTCCTTCTGTCCAGAAGGCTCCTCCCTGTGCTTTGTCCATCCCCTGGTCACTTTTCATTAAGATTTCGAGGTGAAAGGATCACTCTCTTTGTCTGCAATTCCTGCTGCATATACCATTGGATTTTAAGGACTTTGGGGCAGATGTATCAAGCCTTTTTGAGTTCGCAAACGGGCAGATTCACGGCAGATTCACAGAATCAGATTGTTTACAAATACAAAAAATGCTATTCCGATGTAGCAAACCCAATTTTACGATTCAGTAATCTGTTACCGAATCGCAAAATGGGCTTGTGATTCGGTATTAGGAAGGGGCGTGTTTAGGGCGTCCCTTCCTAATACCTATTCGCATCGATATGTATGAATGTTTTGTGACCGTAAATGCGGTCGCAAAACATTCACATTTTATCACCTACTTCAAGTAGGTGGTAACCCATTCGCAAATGGGAAGGGGTCCCCAAGGGACCACTTCCCCTTTGTGAATGTTTGTAAAAGCATTTTTAAGAGCAGGCAGTGATCCAACGGACCCCTGCCTGCTCTTAAAAAATGAAAAGAAAACTTTTCCCTTTTCTTTTTGTAAAGCATCTTGCTTTCTTTGAAGGAAAACGGACTGGTTTACAAAAAAAAAAGATTGCTTTATTTAAAAGCAATCACAGACATGGTGCTCTGCTATTCTCAGCAGGCCACCATACCTGTGATTTTTGCGATTCCTATGGGGTCGCAAATGGCGACCTACCTCATTAATATTCATGAGGTAGGTCAACTGCGACCCTCTAGGAATCGCAGAAAGTGTACTATACACCTTCATACATGCCATTTTGCGATTTCCTAATTGCGAATCCTTGTGATTCGCAATTAGGAAATTGCAAAATGGTATCTTCATACATCCGGCCCTAAGTGTTTGTGACATATCATTCAAGTAAGTTAAAAAACGTTTGAGTAAGGGTGGTGTTTCATAGAGGGCATACACCAGTATATATTGTGCCTTTTTCGTTTTTAATTCAGTTTTTACATTTGATTGTGGGTGGCCTGGAGTTGCAGTAGGGGCCTATTTTTTTTGCATTCACCCTTTTAGTTTTTATAAGGGGAAAAGATTGCACAGTTAAGTACTTCTTCTCCATGTTTGTGAAATGTGTACTATTTATTTTACCATATGGCGTGGCGGAGTGAGCTAAAGAATGATGATGGATTAAACCCAGATCAGTTGACTGGGGGTGAGTGCTTGCAATGTTCAACATTCCGTCCATCATCCCCTTTGGTTTTGCTATGTTCGCCCTAAGTTGGCAGGGTATGCCCAGACGTGGGTCCCTTGCTCACTTTGCCACTGGATTCAAGATAGCCTGGCTGATGACGGCTGTAAGCCAGAAACCGGTCCCAGGATGCTTGTTTCCGGTCCAGGGAAGACATGGCTTGGCAGTTCGGGCTGGACTGTTCCCATGAGGCACAGGGTCAGACTGATTTGCATATGGCCATGTCTGAACTGGGGTGGCGGAGTGAGCTAAAGAATGATGATGGATTAAACCCAGATCAGTTGACTGAAGGTGAGTGCTTGCAATGTTCAACATTCTGTCCATCATCCCCTTTGGTTTTGCTATGTTCGCCCCAAGTTGGCAGGGTATGCCCAGACGTGGGTCCCTTGCTCACTTTGCCACTGGATTCAAGATAGCCTGGCTGATGACGGCTGTAAGCCAGAAACCGGTCCCAGGATGCTTGTTTCCGGTCCAGGGAAGACATGGCTTGGCAGTTCGGGCTGGACTGTTCCCATGAGGCACAGGGTCAGACTGATTTGCATATGGCCATGTCTGAACTGGGGTGGCGGAGTGAGCTAAAGAATGATGATGGATTAAACCCAGATCAGTTGACTGAAGGTGAGTGCTTGCAATGTTCAACATTCCGTCCATCATCCCCTTTGGTTTTGCTATGTTCGCCCCAAGTTGGCAGGGTATGCCCAGACGTGGGTCCCTTGCTCACTTTGCCACTGGATTCAAGATAGCCTGGCTGATGACGGCTGTAAGCCAGAAACCGGTCCCAGGATGCTTGTTTTCGGTCCAGGGAAGACATGGCTTGGCAGTTCGGGCTGGACTGTTCCCATGAGGCACAGGGTCAGACTGATTTGCATATGGCCATGTCTGAACTGGGGTGGCGGAGTGAGCTAAAGAATGATGATGGATTAAACCCAGATCAGTTGACTGGGGGTGAGTGCTTGCAATGTTCAACATTCCGTCCATCATCCCCTTTGGTTTTGCTATGTTCGCCCTAAGTTGGCAGGGTATGCCCAGACGTGGGTCCCTTGCTCACTTGGCCACTGGTTTCAAGATAGCCTGGCTGATGACGGCAGTAAGCCAGAAACCGGTCCCAGGATGCTTGTTTCCGGTCCAGGGAAGACATGGCTTGGCAGTTCGGGCTGGACTGTTCCCATGAGGCACAGGGTCAGACTGATTTGCATATGGCCATGTCTGAACTGGGGTGGCGGAGTGAGCTAAAGAATGATGATGGATTAAACCCAGATCAGTTGACTGGGGGTGAGTGCTTGCAATGTTCAACATTCCGTCCATCATCCCCTTTGGTTTTGCTAGTCTGCCCACGGGACATCCAGCCAGTGCTAGGCATTGGGTATAAAAACAACTCTTTCTATGGTATATGTTGTTTACAAACATCTATGATTTAGGGATGGGCTTGGATTTAATGTAAAATGTGTTTTTGTACTTTATGTTTTGCTGCAAAGTGTTAAAGTGTATTTTGGTGGGGTAAAGTTTTTTTATGCTTTGAGAAAATGTGTGTTGTTGGCTAATTTTTATAGCTGACTTAATTTTAGTTCTTAGCATTGTTGAATTAATGGTAATGTTTTCTTCTTTGTTTAGCATGCCGCTTTTGTTTGCTGTCTAAGTGGCCATTTTTTGTCTGACCAGTGTGTGTGTGTGTCTGTGTGTGTGTTTGCCATAGGCCACCCTTTTTTATTTGTTTACCATGCCATGTGGCCATTTTGTATAGTCAGTTTCCATAGACCTGCATGAGTTCTTTGTTGTCCATGCCTCCTTGCTTGTTGTTTTTTAAGCATGTGGCCAGAGGCCATTTTGTAGTAGTCAGTATGCTGATTTTGCCATAGGCCTGCATGTGTTCTGTGTTGCCCATGCCTCCTTGCTTGTTGTTGTTTGCGGCTGGTGGGCATTTTGTGTAGTAGTCAGTGTGCTTTTGCTATAGGCCTGCATGTGTTCTTTGTTGTCCTCCATGCCTTCCTACTTGTTGTTGTTTGAACATGTGGTTGCAACCATTTTGTAGTAGTCATTGTGTTGTTTTTGCCATAGGCCTTCATGTGTTCTTTGTTGTCCTCCATACCTTCTTGCTTGTTGTTGTTTCATCATGTGGCTGTTGGTCATTTTGCAGTACTCAGTGTTCTGCCTATGTCCTATGCCTGCATGTGTTCTTTGTTGTCCATGTCTCCTCCCTTGTTGTTGTTTGAGCATGTAGCTGAGGCCATTTTGTAGTAGTCAGCATGCTGCTTTTGCCATAGGCCTGCATGTGTTATTTGTTGCCCATGCTTCTTTGCTTGTTGTTTGTGGCCAGTGGCCAGTGGCCATTTTGTGTAGTTGTCACTGTGCTTTTGCTATAGGCCTGCATGTGTTCTTTGTTGTCCTCCATGCCTTCCTGCTTGTTGTTTGAACATGTGGTGGCAACCATTTTGTAGTAGTCAGTGTGCTGCTTTTGCCATAGGCCTGCATGTGTTCTTTGTTGTACTCCATGCCTTCTTGCTTGTTGTTGTTTCAGCATCTGGCTGTTGGCCATTTTGTAGCAGATAGTGTGCTGCCTGTGCCCTAGAACTGCTTGTGTTCTTTGTAGTCCATGCCTCCTCGCTTGTTGTTGTTTGTGGCTGGTGGCCATTTTATGTAGCCAGCCAGGGTGTTAAATCCTTTTCTTCCAGTTTTCAAATCATTGTCTAGGGACTTTGATACAAGAGAGCTATGCCTTTTTGTATTTTGTTCATTTTTTCATTTTTCCCTGATATTAGTTAAGTGCTTGAGGATGATTGTAGTATGTATGACCAGTGTTTATGTATTATATGCATTTGTTCCATTTTTCCCTGCACTTCCTTGCCTCTCACAGGATTTCTCATAGATCCAGTTAGACAACAGCTATTTTTTTACATTATTTGATTTTCCCTTGCACCCCCTGCCTGCCATAGGTCTCTTAGGCAATAGGTGAACACCAGCATTAATTCTTCTAAGGATTATTCCATTTCCATCTGCCCCCCGGCCTTCTATTGGTGCACACCAGAATTAATATTTTTTAGGATTATTCAATTTTCCCTTGTACCTCATGCCTGCTATATGTGCACACAGGCATTTAGTTTTTTAAGGATTATTCTATTTTCCCCTACCTCCGTGCCTGCTATGGGCGAACACCAACATAAATGTTTTAATGATTATTCCATTTTCCCCTGCACCCCTTGCCTGCCATATGTGTCCCATAGGCCTTAGAGGCACATAAAGTAAACTTTTAAATCTATATGTCAATTAAACATTATGGTATGGTTTGGAGTTGGACTGGATAAACTATTGCTAATTATTTGTGATGACTTCATTAAATTATATTGTCTGTATGTATATTTAAACTGCTACTGCCACTTTTCTCTGAATGTTTTTCTTGCTTGTTGGCTTCTAGGTGCATAAGAGACATCACACAGAGTACTGCCAGATATAAGGCCGGTGCTGAGTGACATCACTTGAGTCCTCCTCCTACTCTGTTTACACTTGCACAGCTAAGTACCACTTGCTAAGTGCCACCAGCTAAGAACTTGCAGATGGCCCCAAAGAAAGGTGTTTCTGGCAAGAAATTGGCAAGTGAGAAATAGAAGATTCCCACTACTGGCGTGCCACCCTCCACCCTTTTCAGGAAACGTGGGGTGCCTGCCGCACTCTTCTCTGCACAGCAAAAAGCTAGTAGCAGCATTCCTGCATTCACGTCACCACCCCAACGTAAGCCCAAGTCCATGTCTCTCACCGAGGCAGCCACTGCAGTCATGGCGACGAGTAGTGAGTCTGAACTGGATTTGTCTCAGCTGCAAACTACCCAATAGTAGCAGGAAACTGACCAAAGTGGACAACAGGAGCTGCAGCCAGCAACAGTTCTTCCTGAAGTAAGAGCAGAACAGGAGGTTGAGCTTCCTGCTGAGCAAGATGTAGCTCTTGAACCATTGACTTCACAATGTTCAGCAAGAAAAAGAAAAGTTACTCCACTACCTTCTCCAAGCGTCCCTTCTGATGATCTTGACATGTATTGGATCCTGGTTGAATCTGAGACCTGCTACTAGAGACAAGGGAAAAGGAAAATTCCTGAAAGCCTTAGAATTATGGAAAGTGACAGTGATGAGGATGAGCCATTAATTGTCAGTATGGAGTGTGGCTCAGAGGACACCGAAATGACCCCTCCTATTCAACCAGCTCAGAGATGTGGTTTCACCACCACCAAGGCCATCTTCCATATTGGCCCCCGCTGAGACCTGCATCCACCATTACCTCACCCGAAACACACACTGCAGAGAGGCAAATGACTTTCTCGCCTACCTCCAGTTCTTCAGGCATTGGCAGTGGCACACTAAAACAGTTCTCCTCCCCACTTATTTACGATTAGCAAGCAGGAGGGTAACATTGCAATATGCTCCATTTGCCACACACGTGTTTGTCAAGGTAAGTCAGGTTCATACTATGGTATTGGGGGCCAAACATCCCATTTGAAAAAACATCATCAATCAGGAGGGAGGTGCACCTTAAAAAGATAGCTGGTGGTGGTGGTAAGGATGACAGAGGGGAAGCAGCTCAGATCACGGTGATAGAAGAAGGTGGTGATGAGGAAGAAGAGGATGACAGCTATACACAAAGCAGCCCTGTCCTCTGCAATGGTACAGTATCACACGCATCAGCAACCTCCAAATGGCACGAGACTCAGATGCAGACCCTACCACATACAGTGATCCCCGCAAGATGCACATTGAGTCTACCACCTCATGGTTCTCTCCAGAAGTCGCCTGTGTCAGTACAGTAGAACCACAAAAGAAAAAATCCAAGCTACTATTACAGGCATGTTTAGGCAGAAGGGGCCCTATGAACACAACCACCCAAAGGCACATTTGTACAATGGGAAGATGGGTAAAATGTTAGTGTTGGACCACCTCACTTTTTCTTTTGTGGATAGAGTGGGATTTTTTGAATTTGTGGTGGCCATCTGCCCGAAATGGAAGGTTCCTAGCTGGACCGATTCTGCCAGAGTTGCTGTTCCAGCTTTCCATCATGATGTGTTGCAATTAGTTGCCAAACTATGCTGCAGAGTACTGTTCATACTGTCTACCTGACGACAGACATGTGGACCAGTTGTCAAGGAGCAAATTACATGTGTATTACTGCACACTGGATCTCTTTTGTAGGGGTTAGGCAACAGCTATCTGCAGGTCTCAGTGCTGAAGAAAGTTTTAAGAAAGTTCGGTGGCATGCAACAGTAGCGATGTTTGCCATGGTGAAATCCCATACTGCTGTAAACATCTTGGAAGAGATTAATAGCAAGGCGTTTGAATTGCTTCGACCCAGAGGTCTCAGAATTGCATTTGTTGCCACAGACAATGGCAGTAATATAGTCATGGTCATGGCAGATAGTGAATATTTCAGGGTTCTGTGTTTAGCACATTGAGACAACCTGATTGTGCAGGACTTTCTCAAACAATAAAACATAGCAGCATACTGGCCACCTGCCGAAGAATTTGCACTCATTTCAGTCCTTGTTTTAAAGCTTGGAAGCAGTGTGAGGATCATTCAGCATGCTAATAAAGTACCTTTAAAAGCCCTCAAACAGGAGGTGTCAACACTTTGGAACTTGACCTACTACATATTTCAGCATCTGAGAATCAAACAAACAATGGTGGCTAGGGGATCCGTTTGTCGCACAATTACGTGTAGCGATAAGTGGCAGAAAAAATCAACACATTTATTGTTGCCCACCTACAGAAATGGTTCACCACCAATTAGAACCACAAATAAATCAACAAATACAGCAAGAATCTGAGAGGCAACAAAGAAAATAAATCATAAAATGACGGCAAAATTGCCAACCAAAACAGATGAAACGAGAGGTTGATGTTAGATGATTATATCTTTTATTTCATATTCCATGAAGAACTGTACACACAGCCAACGCGTTTCGCCCGTTTCTGGGCTTCTTCAGGGCTGCAACATATATAGAATGACCTTACATGAATTCATTGTTATTTGAACTCAAAACCACAATTTCAATAAGGATTTCCTAATAGCTAGATGCACAAAGCATATATCCACTGAAAATTAAGGTTTAAAAGACAAACAAAGAGTAGGCATATGCTACATTCTTTTATCATTATTGTTTTTGAGGACATAAACATAATTTTCAATAAATTACATACTAAAACATCCACATACATAAATAGTGCAAATGAACAAGACCCCATCAACATAAGACACTATTAAAACATTGTGTTCTAAGAACAGTGACAGTATAGCCAGAACGAAAAACCACAATAAACAGATTTAACAGATCAGCTGAACAGATTTTAAGGTTTAATTTGAGAACAGATATCTTTAGCAAATTCTCATAATCCAAAGACGACCTAACCTCCAACCAAGAAACGGCTGGGTATCATATTTAACCCAATACATCTACCAAACGTAGGGAGGCTAATGTGACTTACCATTCGGAGAGATAAGCTCCCCAGTCTTCAGGCAAATCCCAGTGCGTATGTCCTTTGGGAGACCATGAAGCTATAAGTAAAAGGAATATGATCATGAGCATTTGACACACCGAGCTTTTGTGAGAGCAACTATACAGATGGGTCAAAAGAAATAATCTGGCCCATCTTAAGTAAAAAAGAGAGAGAAGCATATACTTATTCAGGCAAGAAGTCAAGGTCAGCCTATAGTTGAACAACTCTGTGATAGCCCAGTAACATGTCAATTATACTCTCCTATATAAAAAATATGCTCAGCTGGCTCTGTCTGATTATACTGCAAGAAAAACAGTTAAAGAAAACAGTGTCATACCTGTGAGGTAAACAAAGTGTTCCACACAAGACGCATATATAATTGACGACGCTGAAATTCTTGCAAAGAAGTGCTATGTATAAGTAACATGTGAAGAAAGGAAAAGAACAACAATGAAAGAAAATCCAAGATAAGGGAAAAGTGTCTAAAAATATCTTTTTATAACACTTCTTGTGACACATAACAAAGTCAATCCCACATGACTTGACTACTCAGATAGTAAGCAAGGACATCGCTAATTCCAAGAAAGAAATTTGAAACAAACCACCATAGGGCATATTTATTAGGTGGTATATAAGCAAAACGGACACTCCAAGAAAACGATACATCATAACCGTAACACGCCTGTGTGGACCCAAATAGAAAGGCAACACATGAAATCAAAGAAACCGGGTCACAATAAACCCACATACCCGAAAAGTATATTGTACCAACAAAAACCATCCCCTACATAAAAAACTAATAAGAAGTAATACACTACCTGTATTATTGAGGTACTTAGTATATATGTCTTGTGGAGAGCTGTAATCAACCTTCATTAAGCTGAAAAAACAGAACAGAAAGGAAATTTCAGAAGAAAATAATTAACAACACTTATGACCGGAAAACTAGCCAATACTTGTGACCAGAAAGTACAGTTCTTTAAGACCCAGTATAATGGAATTTAGAGGCTGTCTCCCTACTTATTACCAGAGTCAAAGCAGAAGATAAAAACTAACCCCGGGCGGAGACCTCCGCTCCGCCCGCGGACTGTGCGGAGATTTGCCTTCTCTGCGTTCCGCGGAGAAGGCAAATCTCCGCACACTCGCAGTGGAGCGGAGCGGAGGTGGCCAGCCCCCGCCTCCATCCCCCTATTATAACAAGTAATTAAACAGTAATAAAAAATAAATTTAAAACCACTTACCTGTACTGTGGCGTCCCCGGGCTGCACTCCTCCTCTTCCTCGCTGTCTCGCTAATCCTTGTGAAAACGGCGCATGCGCGCACGCCCGCGCATGCACATTTCTCGCAAGAAATGCACAGGCGCGCGCTCATGCGCAGATTTCACAAGGATTAGCGAGACGGCGAGGAAAAGGAGGAGGGCAGCCCGGGGACGCCACAGTACAGGTAAGTGGTTTTAAATTTATTTTTTATTATTGTTTAATTACTTGTTATAATGGGGGGGAGGAGGCGGGTGGCAGAGCAGAGCTTCACGGAGTTTGTTTGCAACTCTGTGGACCTCTGCATAGCCCCGCTACGCACACTACGCCGGGGGTTAATAAAAACGTGATTATTGCTAGAACAAAACATTCGAGAAAGATTCTACTTCATGGCTCTACTCATAAAGTTATGGTAATTTTGCCTAGGCATCGATATCGGTGCAAAGAAAACTGGGAACTAACGTGTGAATAAAATTGTCAACTATAGGACAGTAATACAATGTTGTGCGAGTGTCTAGGCATTAGGTAAATATTTATGCTGACACTCAACTCAGAAAGGCAAATCGATTAAATGCTTTTAAGACATTCAAAACATGTTAGGTTGTCACGCCATTAAGGCAAGTCTCAAATTCAAATAACCGAGAAGTGCAGTATGTAAAAACACAAACAGCCTCCGTAACATGACTACGCGACTCAAAGTGAACAAATTTCACCCTTTATGCAACATCCCAGAAATGGTTTCAAGAAGCACTTAAATTAAAAAATAATGCCCCACACTCCCCCAACCCAAACAAAGCAACTGTGTCATTGAGAGGGACAAGGGCAGGTCCTGCTACACTCCGTCTCATGTCTTCCGCATTCAAACAGGACCAAGACTCACCCGTGTCCAGTTCCGGCAGCAGCATTCCGAGGGATTCCATTGGGCCCCTCCTTAAATACAGGCGTAATTGTAAAACACTAGAGCGGCCCACGGAGAATAGTCCGTGTAGCCAATAAGCATCAAGTTGGAGACGGCGTCCATGATAAATTGTTACTAATATCAAAAACTAAAACTTTATTGAAAATTCTGCAAACCGCGACTCAATGCCAACCACAGCCACGAGTAAATAATTTTCTAAAGATAAAATTCCATGTTCATTATTAGAAAATGGCCTAAATAACAAATATCGATTGGCCTAAACCCATAAATTATTTCATGATGATCACGTTTATTTAAGTAGTCATCTTAAAAACCAACAAAACTTTATTGACAGTAAATTAAACAACACCAGTCACGGAACAAGAGCACGTATACATTTATTCAATATGTGAATTGGGATACCAATCATCATATCCCGTTAAAGTTCACAAACCACGAAGAGACATTAATTGTCTTAGTATATATTATGTTCGGTTAAAGGAAAATGGAATAAACACTAAGCTAGCAAGTATATCATTAAGGCGATACGAACAATGTAAAGAAATGTGTTGGTGATGAAAAAATAACATTCATTAAAAAAAAACACATTGAAGGGATGGGGAAAAGAGTAATGATAGTTATATCAGTGGCAGGTGAAGCTAACAATTTGCTACTACTAAAGCCAAAAGAGAGGCTGTTTGAAAATCTGGTATATATAAATTCAGGCATGTTATATAACCACCGAAGTTGCATGCAGGATTGATGGGGTCATATTGGTGATGGAATCAACATCCATCCATGAAAATATAGCAACAAGACAAAGGGAGGGTAGTGCTAAAAAGGTATACATGAGATCTAAAAGGTGAAATTTAAGAGTGTCTTCATAGTACTACTCCGTAAAGTGCTGAGCCATAGAGCTAGCTCATATATGACTTATATTGCAAAGGAACTCAAACTATACTAAGGTTCCAGATATAGTTCGGGAGGAACAGAGTGTACAAATGCTCATAACTTATATCCTGTAGAACCGGAGGGGTAATGGCAGGGGGGAACCCAAGACAATATAGAGTTATTTCTATTTGGGAGATGGACTGATCTGTCAAAGAATTAATTATTATAAACCTGTACAACAGTTAAACACAAACAACTTATATCATATGTTAATTCAACATTAACACCGTAATGAACTTCATGAAAACAATCCAGCTTGTGACAGCATTCCTATATAGATGTAATAAGACAGTAAGTGTAAACACTTGCTTATCCTAAGAAATAATGAAACTCATGGTCCTGATTAAGACCCTGCTGTACTGCTCTTAAGTTGCAGATCCACTGGGACTCTAGTTTACGTAGGGACAATTCTCTTATGGGGAAATTGTACGCATGCGTAGGAATTGCAGTGAGGACATTCACTTTGAGGACAAGCTAATCAGGTGGTCGCTAGACTAAAAGAGAGAGGATACAAGGATAGTGAACTTAAACAAGCCTTTCAAAGAACTCGCAAAATCAATCGTTGTGAGACTCTGAAGACCAACGTAGTGAAGAAAAGAGAGCGTATATCTTTCATTACTACATATTCCAAATTGAATCATGACATCTTTAAGATAATGAATAAACATTGGGCTCTGCTTAAAAATGTACCTGGGATCAACCAACGTATCCATGACAAACCAAGTATAACATACAGAAGGAGCAGAACCATCAAGGACATGATCTACCCGAGTTATACTCCCAGTAATAAAAAGAGTCCTACAACGCCCTAATGTTTTTTTCCATGTCACAACTGCAAAGTATGTTATCTTCGACAGAAAACTACTGAGTTCGAATACAATACTAAAAAGAAACACACAATTGGACATTACATTGACAGCCAAACCAGTTATGTGGTCTACGTCATTAAATGTGTGTGTGAAAAAATCTATGTGGGCAGCACCATCCGCCCTCTTAAAACACGTATTATGGAACATCGCAGAGCTTGTACCAATGGGGTTCATACGTATTCTCTGGTGTCGCATGAATGTATCCCGGGAACTAGTAGGGGTAACTTTAGATTCCATGGGATAGATGTGGCACTTGCACATCAGAGAGGAGGCAACAGAGAATTGTCCCTACGTAAACTAGAGTCCATGTCACGTGGGCTGTTTGTGTTTTTACATACTGCACTTCTCGGTTATTTGAATTTGAGGCTTCCCTTAATGGCGTGACAACCTAACATGTGTTGAACGTCTTAAAAGCATGTAATCGATTTGCCTTCCTGAGTCGAGTGTCAGCATAAATATTTACCTAATGCCTAGACACTGGCACGACATTGTATTACTGTCCTATAGTTGACAATTTTATTCACACATGTTAGTTCCCAGTTTTCTTTGTACCGATATCGATGCCTGGGCAAAATTATCATAACTTTATGAGTTGAGCCATGAAGTAGAATCTTTCTTGAATGTTTTGTTCTAGCAATAATCGCGTTTTTATCTTCTGCTTTGACTCTGGTAATAAGTAGGGAGAGAGCCTCTAAATTCCATTATACTGGGTCTTACAGAACTGTGCTTTCTGGTGACAAGTATTCGCTAGTTTTCCGGTCACAAGTTTTGTTAATCATTTCCTTCTGAAATTTCCTTTCTGTTCTGTTTTTTCAGCTTAATGAAGGCTGATTACAGCTCTCCACAAGACATATATACTAAGTACCTCAATAATACAGGTAGTGTATTACTTCTTATTAGTTTTTTATGTAGGGGATGGTTTTCATTGGTACAATTTACTTTTCGGGTATGTGGGTTTATTGTGACCCAGTTTCTTTGATTTCGTGTGGTGCCTTTCTATTTGGGTCCACACAGGCGTGTTACGATTATGATGTATTGTTTTCTCGGAGTGTCCGTTTTGCTTATATACCACCTAATAAATATGCCCTATGGTGGTTTGTTTCAAATTCCTTTCTTGGAATTAGAGATGTCCTTGCTTACTATCTGAGTAGTCAAGTCATGTGGGATTGACTTTGTTATGTGTCACAAGAAGTGTTATAAAAAAGATATTTTTAAATACTTTTCCCTTATCTTGGATTTTCTTTCATTGTTGTTCTTTTCCTTTCTTCAGGTGTTACATATACATAGCACATCTTTGCAAGACTTTCAGCGTCGTCAATTATATATGCGTCTTGTGTGGAACACTTCGTTTACCTCACAGGTATGACACTGTTTTCTTTAAGTGTTTTCTTGCAGTATAATCAGACAGAGCCAGCTGAGCATATTTTTTATATAGGAGAGTAAAATTGACATGTTAACGGGCTATCACAGAGTTGTTCAACTATAGGCTGACCTTGACTTCTTGCCTGAATACATGTATTCTTCTCTCTCTTTTTTACTTAAGATGGGCCAGATTATTTCTTTTGACCCGTCTGTATAGTTGCTCTCACAAAAGCTCGGTGTATCAAATGCTCACGATCATATTCCTTTTACTTATAGCTTCATGGTCTCCCAAAGGACATACGCACTGGGATTTGCCTGAAGACTGGGGAGCTCATCTCTCCGAGTGGTAAGTCACATTAGCCTCCCTACGTTTGGTAGATGGATTGGGTTAAATATGATACCCAGCCGTTTCTTGGTTGGAGGTTAGGTCGTCTTTGGATTATGAGAGTTTGCTAAAGATATCTGTTCTCAAATTAAACCTTAAAATCTGTTCAGCTGATCTGTTAAATCTGTTTATTGTGGTTTTTCGTTCTTGCTATACTGTCACTGTTCTTAGAACACGATGTTTTAATAGTGTCTTAAGTTGATGGGGTCTTGTTCATTTGCACTATTTATGTATGTAGATGTTTTAGTATGTAATTTATTGAAAATTATGTCTATGTCCTCAAAAAAACAATAATGATATAAGAATGTAGCATATGCCTACTCTTTGTTTGTCTTTTTAACCTTAATTTTCAGTGGATATATGCTTAGTGCTTCTGGCTATTAGAAAATCCTTATTGAAATTGTGGTTTTGATTTCAAATAACAATGAATTAATGTAAGTTCATTCTATATATGTTGCAGCCCTGAAGAAGCCCAGAAACGGGCGAAACACGTTGGCTGTGTGTACAGTTCTTCATGGAATATGATATAAAAGATATAACTATCTAACATCAACCTCTCGTTTCATCTGTTTTTGGTTAGCAATTTTGCAGTTATTTTACGATTTATTTTCTTTGTTGCCTCTCAGATTCTTGCTGTATTTGATGTTTCAGCATATGTTTGAGTTGTACAGATCAATCACTGACTATGTCCTTCAAAGAGGAGGGGATGAAACTGGGAAAAGCATGACCATGGAGATGGATAAATGGAGGCCTGTCACATGCCTGACACAAATGCCACTATCTTTTGAGAGTTTCATATGGGGAGTCAGGAAGGATGACAGTACGATGAGCCAAGTAATCCCGTTGTTGCATCTGCTACAGGATCAGTTGAAAACAAAGTTGGAAAGGTTCTCCGGTGTGAACGAAGAAGCATATGAGTTGGTTCAGAGCTTGAACCTTTCCTTGGCTGTTAATGCAATGCTGCAAAGAGAAATTGTGTCCTCCAAAGAGCACATATGTACCACAATGCTTGATCCATGGTACAAAAAAATACTGTCAATTTTTATTCTTTTTTCAGAAGGGAATGTTTCAGAATTCAAGACTTGGATTGTTGAGCAAGCGAGAGACCTGAAAGAAGAATGGATGGAAATTGGAGGCCCGGGCAGAGGTTCTCGCATGCAGCCTTCAACCTCCAGAGAGGGCAGGGCTGTTGTCTCACAGCCATCACCAGCAACACCAATAACAGAATAATCTGTCCCAACCTCTTCAATGGTTTGTTTTCAAGTGGCAGGGCTTAAGTCAAGTGCAGAGGCGAAGGAAACAGAGGTCAGGCTAGTGGTAGCACCAATGACCATTCCGGGGATGGTCCTAGACTATCTGGATGACCCAAAAGAGGTTTACCTTGATCAAAACCCATTTGTCTGTTGGTATGGGAAGATGTGCCAATGGCTAGAGCTCAGCAGGCTGGCAATAAAGTATCTGGCTTGTCCAGTAGCCAGTGTGTTTTCTGTGCAGGTGTTTAGTGCAGCTGGCGCAGTTGTCACTGTCAGAAGAACCAGTTTCTTACCTTAAAACATGAAGAGATTGACCATGATTAAAATGAACCAACACTTTATACCAAAAAATTAAATGTTCCTGAAATAGTACAGGAGGAGGGCAATTTGTACAGAGATCATCATCAGGCACTTCAGGCTGACGTCTGAGAATGAAGACGTGACCACGTATCACGGTGGCCGCATTACTTGATGCTGAAGTAATCCTGATTTATGAAATTTGAATACAATAAGGAGTAATTGCTTTCCTACCCGGCATTGCATTACTGAAGGTGATAATATAGCCGAAGTCTGGGTCAACTTTTTTCATGAGCACTTGTTATTAATTTTTCATGTGCTTCCACTATTTTGATTGACAGTATGATTTATTAGGTTTGTTATCAAGCAGTGCCTGATGATGATCTCTGTATTTTAAGAAGCACCGAGCGTTATTTCTTTGGCGCGAGATTTATATATACTGTTTCGTTCCCTGATGAAGTTCCAAAAACTGTTGTGGTTTTGAGGAACGAAACGCGATGGCTGTCTCTGTGCACATCTGTCAAGTTTGAAATAAAAGACGAAAAGAAAGAAAATTATTTGGACTTTTGTATTATGTTCAGTGCACTTCCATTTGTTCAAAATATTGTAAGAATCTGTAATCAGCGGCACCAAAGGGTGACAGGTGTTGGAGTCTTGTGCACGACAATCCTGACAAGGCAGCCGCAAAAGAGTGAAGTGCTAACCGATTGGTCCGTCACCTTGTATTCACTTTGGTTTATTAGTACTTTCATATATATTATTGTTGAACTTCTTTGCAAAAAAAATGGATATAGACGAACATTTCTATTTGATGTCTGACTTATGCAGCTCCACCATTTATTCACATGTATGGACTGAAGTGGAATTGGACCAGAAAAAGCCTCCCTATTTGCTTAAAGGGCAAGAAGAAGACAATGCCTCCCACCTCTATCCTTCTTTTTTTCATTCCCTTGCCAGTCTGCTAGTAAACTAGATCATTAATTTTATACACGATTGCCATTGATTTTTGCTTCCAAGGATAAAGAGAAGATACAATATACAATTGTGCATCACCATGCTTGGAACAGGTAATAACTATTGCACCAATGAGTGATAAATTGAGTTAGTGATGATGATTTGTGTGGTGGGTGGGAGAGTGTTGTACAACTAATTTGTAAATGTGATTTGTAATGCTTGAGGCGCGATAGGTGATTCTGCCTAAATGATTGCCTTACTTTCACACTTCTCTAGAATTACTTACCTGGTCCACTAAGTTACTGTACTTTTTTTCAGGTTGTTCCAAGACCAGACCAGTCAGTTTAGTTTAGTTAACAAAAGTACGCAAAATGTTCAAATTCTTTTGCTCTTCTTGTTTATGGACTGGAGAGAGGTGCATTGCTTTGGGAAATGCCTAGTAGTTTGCTGGCTCAAATGCCAAACTCCTCTAATTAAGGGGTTGTGGTCTGGGGGACTTCACTGTAACTGGAGACATGTCACATGATGGACGCACTCGGCTAAATGTTATGACAGTTGACAGTTGTGAGGCTGATTAGCCAGGTACATGCAGCTACTGGTCTGGGATTGGTCATAAAATGTTTCTCAATTCTCAATTAATCACACATGTCTGCACCAGCCTATGCTCTTGCTCTGCCCTCTTGATTCTCCTCACCCACCATGAAGCTTACCTTCTCCTTGATTCTACAAGATTGTATGTAGCTTTTTATTGGACACAAACAGCCTTATTCACAGAATCGGGCCATTTGCGATCCCAAAAAATTAATTTCCTATGTACAAAACCCAATTCTACGTTTTGGTAACCTATTACCGAATCAAAAAATGGGTTAATGAGTCAGTATTAGGAAGGGGCGTGTTAAGGGTGTCTCTTCGTAATAGCAACTCACAGTGCTATGTACAAATGTTTTGTGACCGAAATGCGGTCACAAAACATTTGCTTTATAACACCAATTTTAATTTGGTGCTAACACATTTGCAAATGGAAAGGGGTCCCAAGGGACTCCTTCCCCTTTGTGAATGCATGCGAAAACCCTTTTTCGGACCACTGCCTACTCTTAAAAAAATTAAAAGAATACTTTTAATTTTAATTTTTGAAATGCCCCCCATTTTCCTTTCAGGTAAATGGGCTGCATTTCAAAAACAAACTTTGCTTTATTTAAAAGCAAATGCAGACATGATGGTCCGCTGTCCCCAGCAGGCCACCATCCCTGTGCTTGTTAGGGATTCCATATGGGTCGCAAATTGCGACCTACCTCATGAATATTAATGAGGTAGTTCATTTGCTACCCACTGGGAATCGCAAATGAAACTCAGTGGAGTTTTGTACATTTGGAATTGTGATTTCCTAATTGTGATTCACATGGAATAGCAATTAGGATCTTGCAATTTCAAACATTAGTACATGTAGCCCTAAAAAGTGAACTAGTTAAGAACTAATTACTGAAGTTGTTCTTGGGAAGCAGAGATAGATAAGATTAAGACTTTGTGTACATTGTTGGCATACCCCCTAGTGGTCAATAGTTACAGAGGATAATACGACAAGGGCATTAACTAACTAGTATGCATTTTGATAGGTGGCTGGGTGCTGCAAAACCTCTTTAAGCAATAAGTAAAAAGAGCTAGTCTGTTCCCACTCTGGTAGCGGGGTATACTGGACTGCAAGAAGAGGTTAGTAAAGTAAACTACTGAAGAAATAAAATGCTAGGACTTCAGGTAGGGAAACTCTAGGTGGAAAGGTTGATGCACAGTATAGTATGTGACAATTTCAGAGGACTGCTTTTCATTAATAAAAAAACACAATGCTACGCTAACTAGCAATGCAAAGACAAAAGACATGCATTGATATGCATTGAGAAAAAAAATCATATTTTTTTACAAAGGAAACCCACCTTCACCACCCACAACAGGCCCACCTCTCTCTCCAAGCAAACCCCCCAAATGTCCTGAGTCTGACTCTTTCCCCAACTTCTAGTTTCCACCCTCTTCACCAACAACGACAGAGTCCCTCCCACCAAAATAAAAAGTTCACTGATAAAGGGCTTTGAGGGCATCCATCTGGGTGTTTAGGCAGGCCACATCCTGTGCCAGGTCTTCCTGCCCACGCCGGAGCAGCGCTAGCTGGAGCAGGGTGTGGTGGAAGATGCGGTCTGTTGGCGACAATGAGGAAGGGGGTGGTGGTGTTCCGCTGGGCAGCAGTGGATCCCAGCTGCAGGCGTTGCTGGCATTGGTGTGGCTGGGATGGAGGTGAGCAAGGCTGGCGGCCCAAGGAACTGGAGGCATGTGTCTCCTACTCCTGCAAGGGCACCAGCCAGAGGCATTCGATCACAATGACATCCAGCCTCTGGCTCCACAGCCGAGCAGCTATCTACTGCTGGGAAAGGTAACCTCCAGCAGCAAGAGTAGCTATATCAAGAAAGAGAAAAAATGAAAAACATAAACTGTGTTGTTCAGTGCAGACACTTGTTTACACTAGCACCGTAGCAGAACATTGCAAGCCCCTAGGGCCATTAGAAGTTTTGATGTAATTAGTCACAAAGCCAAGGTTTTTCCATACATGCATCACATAATGCAAAAGCACTGACTGCAATGAATGTACTAACATAATTAAAATGTGATGTTTGTTTAAAGGATTTCATAGTGAAACTGGACAGACACTTTATGTGTTATGGATTATCTCTCATTAATGAGGATGGTCTATATATTTCACATAGTAGCCCTGCTCTTCTCCAATTGCCTCTTTAATTCTACCCTGACTCCAAACATAGAGGCAGATTGGATACGCCATCACACATGTGATGTATAATGGATATCCCATCTGCAGTAAGCAGACAGTGCACAGATTATTATAAACGATTCACTATAGTAGAGCGAATTGGATATATTTTATTTGGCTTGTTTGTCACAGAATATTCCACATGCCAAATTCTAAATCAGGCATTTAGTCCAACAATAAACCCTGCCCTCCAACACAATTTAAAAAAAAAATACCTTCACTTGGCAGTAGGAAAAGTTACTCTACAGAAAGGTAAATTAGAGGGATTAAGCTAGGTAGAGGTTTAGTTATGGAATGGCATGGGTTAGGTGTCGCTGATCATGTGCTACACTTTTGCTTAGTCATATTGGTTGACGACTGATGACTTGACGGAAGGAAAAAATTGGAACTGGAGTAAATCTATCATGGAAGTCATGAAATATAGCCGGCTCGAGGAGACAAAGATGGCGCCTGACTGAGACGGCCGTGTTTGTTTGCCCCTTGCTGCCCGATGTACCGGAGAAAATTAACAGGCTTCACAAAACCCACAACCACCACGGATTAAGCACATGCTCTCACTAAAGTCTCACCGTCCTGAAACTCGCATCGCGGATGCCTTGCGGACCCCTGTGGCGGCGTTAAGGGTGATTCTGGCAGGGATACAGGAGACACGGAGAGTGCTGCAGCTCACGTCAGTGACAGTTTCAGACTGGAGGGGCCGGAGCAATCAATTGGATCGGGTGGCTCACAGCGCTGGGCTGCACCAGAGGAATCAGAGGAAAATCAGATGGGAGGATGCCTCCCACACCACCTTCTGCGGCACGCCTGAAGGCTCCCGAGGTACAGGCAAGTGCTGAGTCAAACATCAGCGCCACGACACATCGAGCTAGGGGAGGTAAGATAGGGGGCTGCCCAAGCTCCAGTATCAGAATATCTCTGAAGACAAAGCAAGCCCAGGATAGTATTAAAAGGGGGGAAGTGAAAGACTCTGAAAAACAAATTGAACCCCTAGGTAACATGAATGAGGAGCGGAAAAAAGACTGTTACACTGAGGCTATAACACCACAGAATCAGTCGCAGAATCAGCCACAGATCCAAGCGCAGGTACAGGGACAGGCTCAACAGCAACCAAGTATTACTGAATTTTTTTCCGCAATTACTACTCCAGCCACTGATGCTAATGAGGAGGGGGTTATTCACAGGGAAGGGAAGACTCCGTTAGCAAACCTGGATAATACAATGGGAAAGAACACCCCAGTTGTGAACCAAAAGCTACTAGATAGTGAGGCAATGGTTTTGGGGGATGCAGATGTCGACAAACAAAGGCTGATACCAATATCCATGTCTGGACAACCTGATCTAGATACCACTGAGCCTCAGCAGGATGTAGTGTACTCCTCACTGACACAAGAACAAACCCCTGCTAACACAGCTCTAGTCACCAGTGTCCTAGTTGAGGAAGTGATGGGACTAAAGGGGCTGGAGGACACTCAAGAGCTCGGCGATAAGTTTTTTTCTTTGACTGATGGCTCTAACATTAGCTCCTCTGACTCGGAAGATGGAAGTAATATACAGCTCTCCAGTTCAAGCTCGAGTAGTCAACAGTTGGGGCCAGGCACAGTGGTAAGAAGGAAGAGGTTTGCTAAAAAACATAAAGATTCTCAACCAACTAAACGGTTGATAGATGAGAATGCCAGATCTGACACAAACCTAGGCCTAAAGTGGGATTATTCTGCCACACAGAAAGTATACTCAGACCTTCCGGAGCAGGAAGAAGCTACTACCAACACAAAAACTACACAAGCTGAAGAACCCACCCTGAAATTAATTTATGAATCCATAAAACAGCTCCAAGAAGAGACCCGTATGGATGGGAAGAAAAATCGGCTGGCAGCAAAGAAACTTCATGGCGCTGTGAGGAAAATGGCTAAAGCCTGCACAGACATAAATGCAAGGTTGGTGATGGTTGAGGAGAGAACTACTACGTTGGAAGATGACATGATCAGGGCCCAGGCACAGATAGAAACCCAGGCAGCCCAGTTCGCTGATTTCCAATGGAAAATGGAAGACTTTGAAAACCGACAAAGGCGTTATAACCTACGGATACTTGGTATTAAAGAAGGTTCTGGAGGGTAATGATATACGGGCCTACATGCTGAAGTTAATGAAAGAAGCCTTTCCTGAGCTCCACCACTGGAATTGGGAAACAGAAATGCAAAGGGTTCATCGTTTCCCTCTGAGTTTGAAGAAACCGAGTCAGCCTGGCAGAGAAAGCACTGCTATGCCAGGAGCAATTTTAATATACTTCGGGAACTATCTACTCCGGGAAGAAGTATATGCAAAAGCACGGCCAAATGCCAGACGATCGTATGAAGGTCAGTCCTTTTTTGCGAGACCAGATTTTTGCCATGTCACGGTGGAAAGGCGATGGAGGTTAAGGCAACTGATACAACCATGCCAAACCTTAGGGGCAGAAGCTAATCTAATAAACCCAGCTCGGCTGAAGATCATATACAAGAACACTACAAGAGTCTTCACCTCAGACATACAAGCTAAAGAATATATGGACAAACTGAAAACTTAGTGATAGTGGTTAATCTCTGTCTATCTCGCTTGATAGTAATGAAGCTGTAAGGGGGGCTGCCTCAGGGGGCTCAAAGGGGATGGTACTGGGAGTCAATCGCAGTCTAGAAGGATTCATAAGGGGATAGCACTGTTTAAAAAGTGAGATAAAAACAAAATAAAAATAAACAATGGTGGGGAGAAGGAAAAAAAATATATATATATTTATATATATATAAATATATATATATATTAAAAAAAGGAAGGATGAATACGTAAGATGGCAGCAAGGGGGGGCTGACTCACAGGCTCCATCACATAGACCTCAGGTCTGCTTGTCTCACATTGTAGGTGGGGGGAGGGGGAGGGTTTGGTAGGAAGGGGGTTGGGGGACAGGGTGGCAGGAGGGCCACCTTGTGCGGTGGGTTAGGTGTAAAAAAACAAAAAGCACCATTACTTGAGGAAACCAAGGGGGGAAGTTGTGGAAGGGAAGCGGGGCTAGAACAGGGAGGTAAAACACACTTAGCATGCGGATAGCAACAATAAACATATGTGGGCTGAATGACCCGACAAAAAGGCGAAGAGTCAAGGAGCAGCTTAGAATGCTGCTTGCTGACATTCTCTGCATGCAAGAAACGCATATTGAGGGGACGAGGAAAAATCTTTTAGAACAGCTGGGGTTTCAACTGATTGCATATACCACACAGGGGACTAGAACGCGTGGGGTGGCGATACTGGCCAGGAATGGAAGGATTATATTTAAAACTCGCTCAGCTGACAGGTTCAGTAGATGGGTGATTGTTGAAGGCCAATTGCAGGGATTTAACTTTACACTTTGTACAATTTATGGATCTACGGGTGATGATCCTGAAGTGTTTGAGTATCTTAACTTAGAACTGGTCAAGTGGCCTCTGCCGCTTATAGTATGTGGTGACCTAAATATAAACGGTATGGGGGGACTATGGAAGGGGAACCCAGGTAATTATGTAGGGCGGAAAAAAAAAGTACATTGGGCCCTTACTCAAATGATGCAAGACAATGGGCTCTCAGATGCTTAAGTACAATTTAAACCACAGGAGGGGGGTAGCACATACTTTTCTGCACCACATAAGGCTGTAGCGGGCTGGATTATTTCTTGGTTTTGCATTGTCTCCTTACAACTTGCACCATTAAGAAGTTTCCTCGGGCTATGTCTGATCATAATCCCCTGGTCTTGGAGATAACAGGCGTAATGGTGGATGCGCCAGAACGTAACTGGATATTCGAGAGGGCTTTGCTCCAAGATCCTAGCTATGTTCAACATATGAACAAATGGCTTGGGGAATTTTTGGAGGTTAATAGGGGCAGCACTAGGTATGGTATGGCGTGGGATGCTCTTAAAGCAGGGGTTAGAGTGGAAACCTTGAGCTACTGTTTAAACCGAAATAAGGAAGATAAACAACGCTTAAATAATATGTATAACACTATGCTGGATAGAGAGGAAGAGCTGGCTAGAGCTATAGCTAATGGGTTAAACATAGAAAGGATCATTCAGGAATTGGCGTTAGTTAAAGCCGCGGCTGGAGAAACTGTTGCAGAAAGAGCAGCAGAAAAATTTCTGGCCTGGAGACAATCGTGTTACGAATATAACGAACAAGTGGGGCACATGCTTGCCATTAGGACAAGACAGAAAATTACCGGGGGCGACATCATAGAGGTCAAAAATCAAAAGGGTGCAGTAGTCACGGAGATCAAGGAAATACGCAGAGTATTTCAAAAGTATTATGAAAATCTTTACGGGGAAGAAGGACATGAGGAGCTAAAATAAATAAAGGAATATTTGGATTCACTCACTACAGAGATATTCTCACAGGAAGACATAGAGGCCTTAGAACTTACATTTACAGATGAGGGGATTCAAAGCGCTCTCAAGGATCTCCCTTCTGGCAAAGCTGTCGGACCTGATCAAATTCCATTGGAATTTTATAAAGTATTTTTTCCAGTCCTGGGGGATGACTTAAGACAGGTAATGCGGCAGGCACAGAGAGGGGATGCACCCCCGGAGTCATGGGCAGAAGCCAATATAGTTATCTTTTTAAAGAAAGGGAAGCCCCCTAATGAGACTGGATCATATAGACCTATCAGTCTTATGAACAGTGATACAAAGATTTACTCGAAAATTTTAGCAAACCGGTTTAGTAAGATCATAGGGAAAGTGATTTCACCCAGACAGCACGGGTTCATCCCTGGGAGAGGAACGGCCGAACATATCCGAAGAGTTATCACCATGTTTGACGGTACTGCAGTCACGGGAAACCCTATGGCACTCATTCTACTCGACGCGGAGAAGGCGTTCGATCGGGTCTCATGGGGTTACCTATGGGCCGTACTAGAGAACATGGGGGTCGGAAAGGGGTGTATAAAGGCCATACAGACATTGTAAAGAACACCGCGGGCTCGACTTCGGCTAATGGGTGGACACACTAAACCTATTTTTATTACACGAGGGACAAGACAGGGGTGTCCATGCTCCCCTCTTCTGTTTGCATTTTACATAGATCCCCTAATTAGGAAAATCGAGGTGAACCTGGGAATCCACCCTATTCGATTGAATGGATTTGAAACCAAAATCCTAGGATATGCCGATGATTTAGCAATAACAGCTGCAAATCCGCTTACGGCTTTAACGGAAATAGAACATGAGGCAGAATGTTTTGGGTTGTTATCTGGATATCGGTTTAATCGATAGTAAACTTTCCTTGTCAGACCCACGTGTGACTGAATGTGCAACATATCTCGGGGTCAGGATAACCTCAGAGTTGAGTGAAGTTGTGGAAAAAAACCTCACCCCAGTCATACAAAAAAGTAAAAAAGATTTGGAAAGGCTCAATAATCTGCATCTTTCGATTGTGTGACGCTGTAACATTATTAAAATGATACTTTTACCAAAGATTTTATATCTATTTAGAACTATCCCCCTGGCATTCAAGAACCATTGGTTTAAGGAAATGGAGAAAATGATCAACAGATTTATCTGGGCACAAGGAAAGACCAGAAGAGCCCTTAGATACATGTCTTTACCCAGAGAAAGAGGGGGGTGGGCGGTTCCAGACCTAAAACTATATTACTGGGCTGCAGCAATTCAATATTTTCGAGGGCTGGTGGGAGGTAAGGTCGGGGACCGATGGAGAAGAGATGCTCCTCCAGATATATATGAACTGCTGCTAGAAAGAGAGGCCCCTAACTGGCCATTAAGATATAGCGAAGCCAGTTACTATAAAAAAGTTAAATTTAAGACTCTTGGCGCCGCAGCGGTGGTCTGGACCAGTGTCAGGAACAAGCTTGGGCTGGGAAGGATGAATTACTATTCATCTCTGTTTAGAAATCCATCACTCCCGGAGAGCTTTCATGATGGGGTTATGATGCGATGGGATGCTCTGGGGGTAAAGAAGATGGGGGATTTGTTTGATTCAGACGGTATAATATCATTTGAGAAGGCTCAACTTCTGTTTAATATTGATCGGAGGGATTTTTTTAAAATATCTCCAGATACGTAGTTCCATCACAAGGAAGAAAGGGGAGAAAAAGCTTTCTCAAAAGACCTAGTTATGGAGGCAATAAGAGATCCAGAGGGTTGTACTATTACCCAGATCTATGGTGGGCTTAGACAATTACTGGCGGCTGATCTAGATAAGCATGGTGAGAAATGGCAGCAGAAGCTGAATATTGAAGGGGATGAGTTTTTGGCCTCTCTTGAGTTTGGCCACACAGTGTTAAGGGTGGCTGGGTTACAAGCCCAACATTATAAAACTATCTTCTCACTATACTATACGCCAGCCAAGATTGCTCAATGGGGTGGGACGGAAGGGATTCTTTGTCCCTGCTGCCATAGCATAGATGCAGATATAGTCCATATGTTTGCATCTTGCCCTGTGTTAGATCCTCTAAAGGGAACCATAGAAGAGTTCCTGGCGCAAACCTTGAGGATTCAAGTTAAACTTACAGCTGAGTTGTCCTTAAGAAGGGTACACCATTGGCACAGCATGAGTTTCTCTTCTGAGCCATGGCTGTAGTAAGGATTTGCATATCATCTGCCTGGGTGGATCCTAATCCCCCCACCTTTCAACAATGGCTGTCACGGCTTTTAGCTATGTATAATTTGGAAAAAGGTTTATATGAGAGGAAAGGTTGGAAGGCTCAGAAACTAGGGAAGATGATCTGGGCTCCTATAATTGATTGGAAAACTAGAGTCGAAATTAATCTAGGCACTAGATAAGGAATATGTGCTTTAAGGGTGTAAGAACTATCATGCAAAATTTGTTGCACAATTTTTTTTGTGGAAGTTATGTATAATGCTTTTGTGTTAACATCTACTCTATAAATGATAGTGAATGTTTCCTCGTATGCTTAATCATTTATAATTGTATTTTGTTAATGGTGAAAAAAGAAAAAAAGGAAGGTGGTCATGAAATATAAGTCACATGGGCAGAAAAATGTGGCACATGTATTGCCAAGATGGAATTTATAATTTTTTGGTAGGCTGGGCCAGAAGGAAAGAATGATGAAGTAAAATACTAGTAGTAGGTGACCGAGTGGGCAATAGGCAACACACCCTGTTTTTGGTTTGTAATGCATGGCAAACTTCATAATGCTGAGCTGATAACTGAAGCACACACTGCAGTGCTGAAATGAACCATGCTGCAGTTCTAGATGGTGAAATGCCTTGGGCAGGTAAGTGATAGGTGGGATATCTGCCTAGCTTAACAAATATAGTATTGTCATGACTGGGACTGCTCCCACTCCGACTGCCTGGGTCTCCTCCATCCCTGTGTGGCTGTAGGCACTGGCTGTGGCACTGAAGGTATGTGCGCCTAGAAAGAAAATATAATTTACCCATTTTAGATACCAGATTAGCCATCTAAATAATGATATTGCACAACGTACAACAACAATACTTCAACTGCAGTTCAGTTAGCAGTATCTTCTATTGGAACTATCACTTTGGGAGGTTTGTTGGTTGACAACATGTTAAAAAGCCAAGTAGTCAATTCAACAAAAAAGTGTTTCTTCTAATGGAGGGATAAGGCTATGAAAGGATGACAGTGAAGGGCAATGAAGGGGTGGAAGGGAATGGTCAATGGAGGACATATTGGTTAGTAATGGGATGCCATTCCTTTCCTGACGTGCTGTACAGTCATGGAAACTGCTAGTATACTGTACAAATAAGACACCACTGGGAGTCCATGGCCATAACCACTCTATCTCTTTGTCTCTGTACTTTTAGACTGTTTGATTAAGAAAGACTTCTTAACTGACATTTGGTGAATAGTTTACTTGGGCCTGCAATCCTCTTCACAGTATCAAAAATCTGTTCTCTTAACAGTACTACACAAGACATACAACAGAGGGGCAAGGGAATGCTTACTAAAAAAGAGACCAGAGGAAATCTACAGTCAGGAGAAAGTGAGCTGCGGAAGCAAGAAATAAAGTAAAACAGGGTAATGCCGGGATAGCAAACATTAGATAGGGAGTTGAAAAAAGTAGGTAGTATAAATACACAAGGCCATAATTATACTAGTGGGGAGAGGTTAAAGCAGAACCAGAGCCTTTTTAAAACTCCTGCCAAACGGGAGCAAACACAAAGTCTGCTCCCAGCAGGTTGGAGCTTTAAAAATGCTCGCACCGGCAGGGAGCAGATTTAAGATCTGTTTCTCTGATGCGGGCAGGGATGCAGATCAACAGATTGCTCCATAAATTGCTGCTCCATGCGGGCAGGAGTAATGCTGGCTCTCCCTGCATGCTGGGAAATGGCTGGGACTACAGGGGCCCTTGGGCACCACCCCAACCCCAACAAGGTACATGGTGATGCCCTAGGTGGGCACCAGGGCACCCACCTATATTCAACTGAAGGTCCAGGGGGTGGGGTCCCCAAGGCCAGAATAGGCTCACGTGAGGGACATGTGGCAAAAAGCACCAAATCACGGCATGCCCGTCATTTTCCATGCTGATAGACAGTTTGTTTTCTCACCAATTAGCACATTGAAAAATTATCTAAAATCCTTGATGGAGGTGAATGCATTGTTGATTTATTGGAGTCCTATCTCTTTTGAAGTGACTGTCAAAGACAAGTGGGTTCTTTCTTGTTGTCTTCTGGTCTAAGGTCAGAGTTCACAGATTTCTCTTTTAATTTCTGCTGATTATGCAAAGGTGCCGAATCACCTAGAAGCTTCGCCAATTTGGCCCCGCCCCTTCCACATTAGCAGTAAGCAATGGTCCTGGCTCCAAGTAGGTTGGCCATCCTAGAACCTGTTGCCAAACACCTGCTGTGCAAGTCCAAAGATCATGTGCAGTGTGGGGTTGGATGCCTTGCAGCCGCGGCCCGTGCAAGTAAGAGCGGTTGGGATGGGTGCGGGGGATTTCGACAGACGACGAGGGAAAATTAATTATTTATTTAATTTTTCCTCGTGGTCGTCTGTCAAATCCCCCCAACCCGGCCCCCACCGCCCCACCGCTCTTACCTGCATGGGCGGCAGCTTATGCCTGGGGGGATTTTGTCATTGGACCTGGCCCCAGGTGGGTTGGCTTTACACGTGATAATAAAATATTACTTTACGTAAAAAAAAAAATAGAAATTCACTGAAAAAACAAAGGCTAAAGTAATGTTATAGTTAGGTGGGATAAAAAGATCTGTTTTTACATATGATAATAAAATATTATTTTACATTAAAAAAAAACTGTTAGAAATCAAAGGTTAAATTAACATTATAGTTAACATTAACCTTTTCAACTATGTCATCAATGATGTCATATATGATGTCATAGAACATGTCATGAGTGATGTAATATGTGAGGTCATAAGCAGTGCATGGCGGGGATGAAAGTTAATTAATACACACATGTAATTTAACACATTTACATTTTATAATAAATGAACACATCCACATTTTATATAAATATGTTATGTTTATATATGCTTACATCGTGAAAAATGAATATGCACACTTATTTATCAGTGTGAAATATTTGTAATTTATTAAAAAGAGAAAAATAAATATAATTGTATATTTTATATATATAATTATATATATAGATATATACTTTCAATCATCACGTAAATGTACGTTTATTTACGTTGATCATGCTGATATAAAAAAAAAGATATTAGAATTTTTAGAAAACTAAAAACTATATTACTCATCAAGCCCCACAACCTTGACACCTAGCAGGTGGAGCAGGTCCTGCTCCTAGCCTAAGATGTGGGGCCAGCGGTGTATCAGCTGCTACTGTGTGCACTGGACCCCTGTGCTGCATTGCAGACATCTCTGCACTTGCCCCCAGAGCAGCCAAGGCTCCCGCAGGGCGTAACATGCGGGGGAGATGGCGCTGCACCCCTTCGTCCCTGCATCTCCCACAGGGGGTAAGGGTGGCATTGGCGTTGCCTGCTTGTGCCACAGCATGGAAAGGGAGGTAGTCAGACTGGGATGGGAAACTTAGGAAAGAAAAAGGAAACAGGAGGAGGACAAAGAAAATGTCAGGAAAGGAAAACAAAAAGTTGCAAAAAAATACACACAGAAACTTAAGTGCACACAGAGAAAGAAAGACAGTAATAAAAGCAACTAAATAAAAGGTAGTATTGGGAGGTAGGTGATATGATGGGGTGGATTAGGTGGGACTGAAAAGATGGGAAAGAGCAGGTGTAATAAAGTAAAATCCACAGAGTAGAAATCTTTCCAAAAGTAGGTTCTTTATTAAGAGCACCCCAATCATTTACATCCAACTCAGGATCCAGTGGCAACTGACAAAGATGTTCCAATATACAGAAGCCTTAGAATCATGACATACAAAGGGTTCTCCCTTTAAAAAGTAAACACACACACAACAAGAGCATAAACAAGCATTGGGAAGCAAAAGACACACACTACATATGAAATACCACACACCTCCCCCCTTTACAAATGCACTTATGAAAATGAAAAAGAAAACAGTCCTAAAACCTAAACACCTCCTTCACTTTTGAACCGCACAGACTCAACGTCTTTCACCTTGACAGCATTCCAAAAACGTTTGATGACTCTGAATGGACCCATAAACTTGGAACCACTCTTTGACAACACCGGTTTCTTTATTAGCACCTTCTCCCCCACCGACAGTTCTACCTGCTTGACAACTTTACGGACATCATAGCACACTCTGCGCTTTTCAATACTGTCTCGCTTACCTTTCATCGATGCCCATGACACACGCATCCTTACCCCACCCCAACCATCCAGGTGACAGAGAAGTGTTAGCTCTTCTTCCCCTAAACACCTCAAAGGGAACTTCTCCTGTTGTGGTGAGTGGAGAAAATCTATGAGCTTTTAGGACACTCCTGAGTCCCTCCTTCCAGTTCCTTCTAGTGCTCATCTCCAATTGTATACATTCCTTGATACTTCTTTTAAATTTCTCCACTGTGCCAGTACCCTCTGGGTGGTACAGTAAGCATTTCTTGTGTTTGATCCCTCTGTCACATAGAAATTTCTCCATCTCTGCAGACACAAACTGTGGCCTGTTGTCTGTCAAGACACAATTGGGAAGACCTTCACGGCTGAAAATATCGCTCATGAACTGGACCACCTTCCCAGTTTCAATGCTGCTAACAATCCCTATCTCAGCCCACCTAGAGAATTGATCAATCAATACCAACAAATAGTTATCTCCTCCTCTGCCATGTAATGGTCCCACAATGTCAAGTGCTACAACTTCCCAAGCTTTTGACGGACAGTGTCTAAAGCACATGGGAGGATTCCTAACTTTGTAGACTGTCTCACTGTTGTGACAATCTGGACATTCCCTGATCATTCTCTCGATCATGAGAGCCATCCCTGGCCACCAATAGTTAAGGTGTATTCTTGCCTTAGTTTTGATCATGCCTTGATGCCCATCATGTCCCAAATTTACAAATCTCTCTCTCAAGACCCTGGGAACAACCAGCCTTAAACCTCTCAAGATTATACCATCATCACATGATAACTCATCTCTTATTTTCCAGAAACCACCTATCTCAGAATCTCTCTTTGCCTTAATTACTTCAACCCTCACACAGGTGTCCCTTGACATGCTGAATAATAGTGTCACCCGTAACAGCTTCAATCCACTCCTCCTGAGACACACACCCACATGTAACACTACAAACTTTCACCTTATCTTCATCTTCCTGATTTCCTTCCTCCATTACCATACTAAGTCTCGATAAGCAGTCAGTAACCTTGTTCTGTGGCCCAGGAACATAACTCACATTGTAATTGTACCCCTGAAGACCAACAACCCACTTGAAAATCCTCAGGGAAATCATGTCCAGACCTTTCTAGGAAAAAACCTCAACCAATGGTTTGTGATCAGTATAGCCAGCAAACTCCTTTCCCCAAACAAAATCTTTAAACTTTTTGACAGACCAAAAGATACTCAGCGCTTCCCTCTCAATAGTAGAATACTTTTCTTCTGCCTCACACAAAGACCTGGAAATGTAGGCAATTGGTCTAAGTTCATATTCCTCTTCACTCCTCTGGATCAGCACAACACCCAACCCTTTCATGCTGGCATCAGTCATGATGACACAGGGCTCAGAAGGATTAAAACTTTTAAAGACATTGGCATTGGTTAACTCGTCCTTGATGGTTGAAAATTACTTCTGACACTCCGTATCCTACTCAAACTCAACACCTCTCTTGAGCAGTCTCCTCAGATTGAGAGTCTTGGAGGCGAGATTTGGAACAAACAGAGCATGGAATTCCAACATGCCTAGGAATGTAAGAACATCCTCTTTCTTCTCAGGATTGCATAATTTAAGTCTGTTTTCCACTAGATCTTGGTTCAGTAAAAGTCTGTCTGCATTGACTTTGTGACCAAAGTACTCAATCTCTTCTTTCTTAAAAGCACACTTTGAGAGTTTCAATGTGAGACCATTTGCCCTCATAGCTCCCAGCACATCCCTGACCCTACTATCATGCACCTCCTCTGTGTTCCCATAAATGAGTATGTTGTCCTGAAAACACTTGACTCCAACCATTCCTCCAAACAGCTTGTACATAATGCTTTGGAATACTGCTGCTGCTTACACCAACCCAAAAGGCATACGCACAAAACGATAAGTGCCAAAAGGTGTTATGAAGGTGGTGTAATCTTATTTGAGACCAGATGAAGCCTGATTTGATGGTACGCTGCAGTCAAGTCTAAGGTGGAAAAGAACTTAGCCCCAAAGACACCATTTCAGATATGTTGGGACGAGGAAAGTGATAGCTTAAAACACACCCAGGGCCGGACTGTCCGTAGCGGGCACCAGGCTTTTACCCAGTGGGCCGCCCGGGTGGTGGCCGGTTTTGGGTCCCTTGGGGGCCGTTTTTGTTACCGGGGGCCGGCAATATCTGCCTCCTCTAACAAAATCGGCCGAATCCGGCCCTAGCAAACAGCTCAACTGCACCCCACCCTCCCCCTGGCCGCCGAGCAGTTTGCTAAGGCCGGTTTATGTTCCCAGTCCGGCCCTGAACACACCTATTGAGAGTCCACACACAAACGTATCTCACCAGAATCTTTATGTGCGACGACATTGGATCAACACGTGGGCTCGTATCCCATCCTTGTCGCAAGTGTAATAAAGTGAAATGCATGCAGTAGAAGATTTTCCAAAAGTAGGTTCTTTATTAAGAGTACCTCATCTATGAACATCCAACTCAGGATCCAGTGGCACCTGACCAAGATGTTCCAATAGACAGAAGCTTTAAAATCATGACATACAAAGGGTTCTCCCTTTCATAAGTAAACATACACACAACAAGAGCATAAACAAACAGTGGTAAGCATAACACAAAATACATATGCAAATACCACAGCAGGCAGGAGAAGCTTGGCAGAAGCACATGAAACAAAATGGCCATGCCCTTGCGCACAGCAAGGTTCCATTTGTGCAGATTTTTGTGGAGTCTCACTTAGACTTTTGGTAACTACGCAGAATTCCGGGGGAGTGAAATTCCATGAGTTCCTCCCACTATTAACATAAAGCAGTTTTTTTTGTTACTGTTCTTTTGAATTATGTGCAAAAAGGTGAATAGCTGATCAGTGCTAGAATCTTCCTTGGATTAGATTTAGGATGTTTCCTTTTTAGATCCAGTCTTTAAGAGCTCTAATTATCTTCTTAGAAAATAATTTGCAGTCAGTACCTATGAAGCGCCGCAGATTTCTTCCAAAAATAATTTTCTGGTTGTTAGATCCATCTTTGTCTTAGTTTACTCCGTGACAGCTCGTACGTTGCTTTGGAATCATGCCTAGATGTCTGGTTTGCTGTTTCAAATACTATGGAGAAGTAATTTAGCCAGGCTTCCTCAGAGATGTTTGCCTCTAAGGCATTTCTTTTTGCACCTAGTCCTTCACTAATTTTCTACCAAAGGGACTGCAACTTTTTCATGAGTGCCGCTTTTACCAGTCAGAGCCATATTGTTTTCAGGGCTTCTTTGTTTTTTCTGATTAATTATTTATAGCAGGTTCTTGCTATTATGATCTCTATTGAGGCTGCCTCTGATTATACTAGGAATTTCAATCCTTCTCTGATAGTTTTGCACTCTTCCTACTTTTTTAGTGGCTTTAGGGTTTGATTTTATCTTTTTGCCTGAGGATCTTGACACAAGAGTAAGTACTGATGTCAGAAGATTTTGTAGCCTGACAACCAGTGTGTTTTCAAGGTTGACTTTTAGGTTACTGGCAATTTTTCTGGTCTCTGAGTCAATTCGCCCTTAATTTAGTTTTGTTTCTAGATCTTGGTCCCATCTCACCCTCACTTGACCATCTAATTCTCAGGTGTTTTAAAGTTCTTGTTTGTCCCTTTGTTCACTAGAAAGATTTAATATGTAATCCAATAAAAGAAGATTGTGGTCACTTTCCAGTTTCGAGTGCGCTTTCAGGTTTGCAAATGGGTACTCGTCTTCTCTCCTAATGAGGATCTAGTTGATTACTATATCAGCTCTATGGGTATTGAGTGTTGGTATTAAGGCTACTTCATTTTCATATAAGTGCCAGGCTCGGATTAGTCCTTCACTTGAGCAAAAATGTTGCAATCTTAAGCCTCATGAGTTAAAAAAAAAAAAAGAAAACTGGTGTTGGACTGATGTAATGCCTAGTATAATTTTCAGTTTAGTAGTTTTCTTGAGTCATTGCCCCAGTCTCCCATTTTACAGTTAATGTGTCTACAAATGATGATGATGAGGTTTTCCTCTGCTGGTTAGTTCATGACTATTTTAGTAGAATATAGGAGTTTGAGGAAGCCTTCTAGCTTTTTTTTCAATAAAAGCATTATTAGAAATTAGGTCTCTAGTTGGCAGAGGTATGCACCCTGTCCAAGTAGGGACCACAATCCTAGTCAGGGCAAGCTAGATACACACTTGGTAGCTTGGCACAAAGCAGACAGGCTTATCTAAAGGGGCAAGTTGTAAAGTATTTGTGTTTAACAAAGTACCTTAGACAGAGAAAGGGTCGATGACGAAGACTCGAAGCAAGGAGTTGAGGAGGCCCTGCATCGTCGTTGATCACGTGTATGGAGGCAAAGCTTCGGCGCTGATCCGTGCAGTCAAGGAAAGCTTCAGCGTCGAACCCTTTACAATGCAGGTGCTGCATCAATGTCGAGCCATGCTGTCCGTCAGCATTGATCTGAGGAGTCTGTCAAGGCGATCTCGTTTATCGGCTCCTGCTTTGGCATCGAAGGGCAATGCGTCGGTTCTGAACGGTGCAAAGTCATCACTGCATCGATTTTGATGGTTCTGAGCAGCAGAAATCACCTTTTAAGGGCCCAGGACTGGATTGGCACCACTTGGCAGGGCAGTTCTCACAGATGGCAGAGTCCAGGTACTGTTGCAGAGCTGAAGGAAGTCTTTGAAGGCCCTGAGACTTCAGAACAGGGGGCAAGCCAGCAAGCCCTTGGAGTCACTCTTGGTTCAAGTTAGATGGGTCCCGTCCTTGTCTTCAGCAGGGCAGAGATCAGCAGGCAGCAGGGCAGCTCAGCAAAGCAGAAAGCAGTTCCTTCAGAGCAGCAGTCAGGCAAAGTGGCAATCACTGTAATTTGCAAGTTATGGTTAGGATCAGAATCAGTGCTTAGTTTGTAAAATATTAAGTGCAGATGCCCAATTTTTTTAGGAGGCCACAGCCACGTTCCCCAGCTCCACTCACTCCCTCCACTGGCTCTACCCACTTCATCTGTTGGCTCCACCCACATCAACAACTAGTACTGCTGAAAGCCAGATGTGATACCCAATCTGAATCAGTTGTCCCAAAACACACCACAACATGTTTTTGAGGCACCATCAGTGCTGCAGGACCACCAACGATAAAGTCACACTGAATGTCTTGGTGACCACAAACCATCATGCCACATATTAGGTTTAACAATACTACCTCGCGTTGTTCCTGTCCATGCCCTCTACTTATCTCTTATACTCCACACAACTTCAAAGTGGTATAGCGATTTCAGTGGGTGCAGTGGCAGTGCTTTAAATGGGCAGGTACTGTCTGCTACTGAGTACCTGCACTTCTTTAATTTAAAAAGTAGAGTGCCTGCACCTCTCAGCACTACTGCAATTCCATTTAATGGGAGACTTCCAGCACTTCTGAGGAGCAAACAAGTGCCTGCACTTTTATATTTATATTTATACACTGTGCAGTGGCATTGTAGCCCCAGGGTTAGCAGGGGCCCACTTCACCCCAATTAGTAGGGTGGCTGTTTGTTTTTACTACCTAACCAGGGGTTTGGTGCCCAGTTTCCTTCTTTGGCTGAGGGCCCATGGAACCCCTGCGTACCATTTCAACGTCACTCAACCCTGGCTCTCTCAATATGAAAAAACTAAAGCGGAACCTTTAATTCCTCAAATCAACAATCGAAAATGGTGGATATTAGAATCTGTGTACTCACTTAGCGGGTCCAGTAGACAACAGTGCAGCTCCCGCAGGCTGGCGCTTGTCTGTGTTCAATAAGGCTCATTTAATGGCGTGATTTATGGATGCAGCAGAGGAAACGCAAGACCGGGATGGAAGAAGCTGTGCGGCTAGCAAACAGCGTGCAGTGCCCTGCCTTTGCATTATCCAGCAGCATCCAGCACTACTGGCTGCGCCGCCAGTGTGGCCAGAGACTCTCTGTGGCTTGATCTGCTCATGCTGGCCTCCTCTGTTATTTTCCAGGGATTTTAATCATGACTGGAGCAGCTTGATCAATGAGAGATATGAGCAACAACTTTTGCATGCTCACAGTGCAGGATTTTTTATCTGAGATAATATTTCTCAAGTAGACTCTGCAGTGCTGCTGTAGACATGAGTAGAATGGTCGGGCATGATGACCACTGTGGGCCCGATTCACAAAGGCAATCTGAGACAAAAGTCTAACTTTACGACTTTTGGCATTCACAGAGGTCATTTACGAGTCCCCTCAGTGTTGACTGTAGAGTTACACCACACTCAGTGTTGACTGTAGAGTTACACCAGACTTTGGTGTAACACTACAGTCAACGCTGAGGGGAGCGCAAATTGTGGACTGCATGAACCATGATGCAAAGAAGCAAACTTTTCTGGGATGTGATGTTGTGTTTGGCCACACTCTTTTCCCTGCCCAAACTGATTTTCATGACCTCCTCTACTATTTATCTCAGGTTCCTAATGTTCCTGTTTGTAAAAATTGCGTTCAGGCCCATTGATTACACTTCATCCGGCCCGAGCCAGAGATTCCGGCCCAAGCCAGAGAGTACGGCTTGAGCCGGAGATTCCGGCCCGACTGCGGACGTAAAGATACGACTCGTAAATGACCTTTGTGAATACCAAAAGTCATAAAGTTAGACTTTTGTCTCAGATTGGCTTTGTGAATCGGGCCTGTTCAGGTACAGTAGCAGTATCCAAATTAGGCCCAGGAGGGCCGGGTCCATTCCAGATTCTAAGATGTACCAGTGTTTATCTAAATTAGTTCATTTTACAATCTTTGTATGCAAATTTATCTTATGTTGATATCCAAAAACTGCAGCCTGGCTCGCGCCTTCTTGGACCTATGTTGGACATCCTTGAGATACAAGCTATATCCTGAACAGGATCAAAAACATAGGGAATGACTACCTTGTCCTGGGGGAGGGGGGGTGGGCATCTTAGAATAAAAACGTGAAAGAAATAGGTCACTTTCATTAGAAGGGGTAGGTAGTACCTTAGCATTCTAGCAAGATAGTCCGTGTGCTTATGCACCTGCAGCAGGAATCTGTGATTTAATGGAGTCTGATTCACGCCTTGGCATGGCAGACTGGCTTAATATTTCATGCTCTAGAACCTCAATAATATGAGTATCACTGAGCGGGTAATAGCAGCACCTATCATTAATGGGCAGAGTGGTGATTCAGTTTCCGATGTGTGGGGTATAAACGGGCAGTATTAGCGACTTCAAGCTCTCCGTCTGCACCTAATTTTATCAAACAGAGGTCAGTGCTTTAACAAAAAAATGCTTCTAGTCTTTCATAGATAGCGTTGTTATGGCATGGCCTTGGTACTTAAGACTTTTATAAATCGCTTCCATAATAACCACACACTAGCAATAATGCGTGGAGATAACCAGGCCGGTCTGTGTGTGCTGGAGGTGCATAGCCATTGAAAAGCTTCCTCACCGACCATCTTTTCAAGCATAGCAACATAAGATTACTTGATGGTTATTTATCTGTGCATCTTCCCCCTTGTGCAGCATTCACTGAAAAAATACAAAATGCTGACTCCTCATGTTTACATCTGCAAACTAAAAGGTGAGCCATCTTGCTAGCTGTACGGGAATACCAACACCAGCAATACAGATATACATTCCTCATTTTACTGTGTGAGTTTGACCCACTGTGTCACCTCACACATGATGTTGTGCTGAAATGAAATGTAAACAGTGACTGAACTAGAAAGCAAGCAGCTTAGCTCAAACGTGTCCCCATCTTCCATGCTCCACAATACCAGGCTCAAGGAAAAGCAGAGTTACTTGCTGCCTTTTAATTAATCTGATTCTGAGGCCTGATGCTGCATGACACGCTGCTTGCTTCTCAACTGACTGACCAGTGCTGTCTGTGTCTGTGCAGTATGCTGGGGTGGGCGAAAAGTGGGTACACTGATCTACATTGGTCAGTTGGTCCGACTTGGGACACTTGACAATTCAACGCTTAGCAGGGATGGGGCGGGCTAATAATCTATTTTGACAGGTCATTAGTAGCGCCACACTGATTAATGTACCTGTTACGCTGAGGCAGGGACTCTGGCTGTTTCTGGCAGTGACGTGTATGCCTCATGATAAGGCGGGTGGCGTCAAATTTTAAAAAGGTTATGCTGCAGCACACATGACCAAATCCAGCCCAATCAGTGACCCACCGCAGCTCTAACTGAAACCAGGCATGGATTTACTGTGTGATATCGGCTCTTCACAGGGAGACAGTGTGAAGTGCCAATATCGTGAGACACACGTTGCCACCACGTGAATTGGCACTCAGGTATGTCAATAGACATTGAGAAATAAGTGCCGGTGCTAAGCACCGGAAACCACCGGCACAAATTAAGCACCGATCAGAATCAATAACTCTCACAACAGCCATTCAAACCCTAACCAACACAGCAAATGCAACACACATGACCTCAATCTTAATGAAACTTGTTCATTTATCAAGGTTGTAAATCATCATTCTCATGAGATCACAACATATCACAGTGCCCTAACCACTTTGACTGAGATGATTATGAACACAATATCATTAATTGGCTAGATTAAGTATTGCTGTTTAATTACATTTCGCTTTTTGGTGCTGTTTTTTATTGGTATAAATATTATCAGATTCTAACCATTGCATTAGATCTGTGAGCTATGGTTTCAAGTAGTGCAGGAGAGGAGTGATAGGTGCAGAAGTGGAAGAAGGACTGATATGGCATGGAGGGAAGAATGGACATGTAGATATTGGGGAAAGAAAAATAGAAAGTCAAGCCTGTAGTTCCAAGATTGCATGGAGGACCAGTAGCTAAGTTTTGAAAGGGATGGACTATCAAATAATTGATGGTGGAGGAGGGCTGGTAGATTAGGGTACTGGACAAGGAGCTCAGTTAATGTGGGATGCCCTTAGATCTAATGGGTGAGAGGGGCAAGTGGATTCAAGAAGGTGGTATTTTAGGAGATTTCGTGGGGTAAGGAGACTGTATGCATTAGAATGCTCTTTCATTTAGTTTTGAAAAGATGCATAGCCAGGTTCTACATTCCCCGGACATCAGAGCAGCCTTTTAGTCACTATTTTCATGATTATAGTTGATATTATTATCTCATCAGAGAGGGATCCGGTGGGAGGCAAAACAGCCTGTCCCTCGACTGATTGAGTCTAGAGTTTGCACACACCAGGGTTCATCTATTAACCGTAGGGGGAGGATTCTTTAAATTTTTCATTACAATTTCACAGCTTTTCTACTTTCTCTCTTGCTGATATCTATCTAGCTGGCAAGCTCTCTTTTACGTGCTTTCTGCGGATAAAGCTGCGACATAAGATCCTTCCTATTCTTCCAGCACACACCCTCCAGGCAGTTATGCAGCCTGCCATTTTGAGTTGGGTAGACTTTGTTTAAGGGCTCTCTCACCTTTATCTTCCAAACCCTTCAGAATATCCAAAATACTGCCGCTCGCCTGGCACTACAGTTACTTATATGAGCCTCTATGACAGCAATATTCAGTAAACTGTACCGGCTACCCATTGGAAGTAGGTCATTTTTTAGAGCCATATGCCTCACCTATCATGCTTTTCATCGTCTTGGAGTCAAATTCCCTTAAAGACAAATGTCTGCACTACTGCTCTCCGTGCCTGCATCGCTCTTTAGAGGCGCATCTTATTGTTATTTCTAGGTTTTGCTGGGTCACGATTGATGGCCGTACCTTTTCAATTACAGTTGGCAAGCTCTGGAATTCCCGACCATTGCATCTCAGATCGTACAATAAGTTGCAACAGTTACAGAAAGGTCTGGAAACCTGGCTGAAAGCAGAACTAATCTGCTCTCCGGCCTTCTGTATTATTTGTAGTCCTCCAGTGCCAGGATTCCTTCTAGGCACCTTGCACTATGTAAATTGTATTATGTCGTAATTATTATTATCATTTCTCCTTATTATCCACCTTGTATAAATTACTATTCATCTTTCTTTATCCACCTTAGCCTTTCCTCTTCTATGGTTTCTTCTGTCCACCCCTTTCTTCCCCACCAGTGCATTGTTCCCTCCGAACGTTCCGTTGAGCGTTCTTTCAGTTGGTGTGACAGTTCAACTGTCAGCTGAGTGGGTTCTGGATGTTGTTGAATCAAGCTCGTCACACCTTACTTTGGATCTCAGTCCGTTATTTCACTGGCGATGATTTTGTTTGCGAGGACAACGTAATAAGCACCCCCTCTGCTGTGTTACCCACCGATGTTCCTGGTGTATTTTTCTGCAGTCTTGTGGCAGTGACACGACATGCAGATTCTTCTTCTTGAAGAAGTTCCTTCTTTCCAGTCCATGGTTCTTTTCAAGGTCGCTTCTGTCATTCATGCTACATCACTGCTCCCTTGAAAGTGCCGACATCCTGTAACTTCATTCCTAGATGCCGTTCATGCTGCCGTTCAGTTCTGTCTGGACTGTTCCCATGAGGCACATGCTCAAGACTGTTTTGCATATGGCTGGGTCCAAACTGGGGTGGAGTAGTGGGGTGGGCAAAACTACGCTGGATTTAACCCAGATCTCTTGACTGGGGGAGAATGTTTGAATCATTCAGCATTCTGTCCATCATTTGTTGCAGTTACACTTTTCGCACTAAGTGGGATGAGTATGCCCAGACATGGGTCCCTTGCTCACTGTGCCACTGGATTCAAGCTAGCCTGGCTGATGAAGGGTGATATACCCTGAAAACGGTCCCAGGATGCTTGTTTCCGGTCCAGGGAGGACCTGGCTTGACAGTTCTGTCTGGAATGTTCCCATGAGGCACAGGGTCAAGACTGATTTGCATATGGCTGGATCCAAACTGGGGTGGCGTAGTGGGCAAAACAACGTTGGATTTAACCCAGATCTCTTGACTGGGGGAGAATGTTTGAATCATTCAGCATTCTGTCCATCATTTGTTGCAGTTACACTTTTTGCCCTAAGTGGGATGGGTATGCAGAGACGTGGGTCCCTTGCTCACTGTGCCACTGGATTCAAGCTAGCCTGGCTGATAAAGGATGATATACCCTGAAAACGGTCCCAGGATGCTTGTTTCCGATCCAGGGAGGACCTGGCTTGGCAGTTCTGTCTGGACTGTTCCCATGAGGCACAGGGTCAAGACTGATTTGCATATGGCTGGGTCCAAACTGGGGTGGTGCAGTGGGCAAAACAATGATGGATTTAACCCAGATCTCTTGACTGGGGGAGAATGTTTGAATCATTCAGCATTCTGTCCATCATTTGTTGCAGTTACACTTTTCGCCCTAAGTGGGATGGGTACGCCCAGACGTGGGTCCCTTGCTCACTGTGCCACTGGATTCAAGCTAGCCTGGCTGATGAAGGGTGATATACCCTGAAACCTGTGCCAGGATGCTTGTTTCCGGTCCAGGGAGGACCTGGCTTGGCAGTTTTGTCTGGACTGTTCCCATGAGGCACAGGGTCAAGACTGATTTGCATATGGCTGGGTCCGAACTGGGGTGGCGTAGTGGGCAAAACAACGAAGGATTTAACCCAGATCTCTTGACTGGGGGAGAATGTTTGAATCATTCAGCATTCTGTCCATCATTTGTTGCAGTTACACGTTTCGCCCTAAGTGGGATGGGTATGCCCAGACGTAGGTCCCTTGCTTACTGTGCCACTGGATTCAAGCTAGCCTGGCTGATGAAGGGTGATATACCCTGAAACCGGTCCCAGGATGCTTGTTTCCGGTCCAGGGAGGACCTGAATTGGCAGTTCTGTCTGGACTGTTCCCATGAGGCACAGGGTCAAGACTGATTTGCATATGGCTGGGTCCGAACTGGGGTGGCGTAGTGGGCAAAACAACGAAGGATTTAACCCAGATCTCTTGACTGGGGGAGAATGTTTGAATCATTCAGCATTCTGTCCATCATTTGTTGCAGTTACACGTTTCGCCCTAAGTGGGATGGGTATGCCCAGACGTTGGTCCCTTGCTCACTGTGCCACTGGATTCAAGGGAGCCTGGCTGATGAAGGGTGATATACCCTGAAACCGCTCCCAGGATGCTTGTTTCCGGTCCAGGGAGGACCTGGCTTGGCTGTTCTGTCTGGACTGTTCCCATGAGGCACAGGGTTAAGACTGATTTGCATATGGCTGGGTCCAAACTGGGGTGGCGTAGTGGGCAAAACAACGATAGATTTAACCCAGATCTCTTGACTGGGGGAGAGTGTTTGAATCATTCAGCATTCTGTCCATCATTTGTTGCAGTTACACTTTTCGCACTAAGTGGGATGGGTATGCCCAGACGTTGGTCCCTTGCTCACTGTGCCACTGGATTCAAGGTAGCCTGGCTGATGAAGGGTGATATACCCTGAAACCGGTCCCAGGGTGCTTGTTTCCGGTCCAGGGAGGACCTGGCTTGGCAGTTCTGTCTGGACTGTTCCCATGAGACACAGGGTCAAGACTGATTTGCATATGGCTGGGTCCAAACTGGGGTGGCGTAGTGGGCAAAAATGATGGATTTAACCCAGATCTCTTGACTGGGGGAGAATGTTTGAATCATTCGGCATTCTGTCCATCATTTGTTGCAGTTACACTTTTCGCCCTAAGTGGGATGGGTATGCCCAGACGTGGGTCCCTTGCTCACTGTGCCACTGGTTTCAAGCTAGCCTGGCTGATGAAGAATGATATACCCTGAAACCGGTCCCAGGATGCTTGTTTCCGGTCCAGGGAGGACCTGGCTTGGCAGTTCTGTCTGGATTGTTCCCATGAGGCACAGGGTCAAGACTGATTTGCATATGGCTGGGTCCAAACTGGAGTGGCGTAGTGGGCAAAACAATGATGGATTTAACCCACATCTCTTGACTGGGAGAGAATGTTTGAATCATTCAGCATTCTGTCCATCATTTGTTGCAGTTACACTTTTTGCCCAAAGTGGGATGGGTATGCCCAGACGTGGGTCCCTTGCTCACTGTGCCACTGGATTCATGCTAGCCTGGCTGATGAAGGGCGATATACCCTGAAACCGGTCCCAGGATGCTTGTTTCCGGTCCAGGGAGGACCTGGCTTGGCAGTTCTGTCTGGAGTGTTCCCATGAGGCACAGGCTCAAGACTGATTTGCCTATGGCTGGGTCCAAACTGGGGTGGCGTAGTGGGCAAAACAACGATGGATTTAACCCAGATCTCTTGACTGGGGGAGAATGTTTGAATCATTCAGCATTCTTTCCATCATTTGTTGTAGTTACATTTTTCGCCCTAAGTGGGATGGGTATGCCCAGACGTGGGTCCCTTGCTCATTGTGCCACTTGATTCAAGCTAGCCTGGCTGAAGAAGGGTGATATACACTGAAACCGGTCCCATTGATGCTTGTTTCCGGTCCAGGGAGGACCTGGCTTGGCAGTTCTGTCTGGACTGTTCCCATGAGGCACAGGGTCAAGACTGATTTCCATATGGCTGGGTCCAAACTGGGGTGCCGTAGTGGGCAAAACAACGATGGATTTAACCCAGATCTCTTGACTGGGGGAGAGTGTTTGAATCATTCAGCATTCTGTCCATCATTTGTTGCAGTTACACTTTTCGCCCTAAGTGGGATGGGTATGCCCAGACGTTGGTCCCTTGCTCACTGTGCCACTGGATTCAAGGTAGCCTGGCTGATGAAGGGTGATATACCCTGAAACCGCTCCCAGGATGCTTGTTTCTGGTCCAGGGAGGACCTGGCTTGGTTGTTCTGTCTGGACTGTTCCCATGAGGCTCAGGGTCAAGACTGATTTGCATATGGCTGGGTCCAAACTGGGGTGGCGTAGTGGGCAAAACAACGATAGATTTAACCCAGATCTCTTGACTGGGGGAGAGTGTTTGAATCATTCAGCATTCTGTCCATCATTTGTTGCAGTTACACTTTTCACCCTAAGTGGGATGGGTATGCCCAGACGTTGGTCCCTTGCTCACTGTGCCACTGGATTCAAGGTAGCCTGACTGATGAAGGGTGATATACCCTGAAACCGGTCCCAGGATGCTTGTTTCTGGTCCAGGGAGGACCTGGCTTGGCTGTTCTGTCTGGACTGTTCCCATGAGGCACAGGGTCAAGACTGATTTGCATATGGCTGGGTCCAAACTGGGGTGGCGTAGTGGGCAAAAAACGATGGATTTAACCCAGATCTCTTGACTGGGGGAGAATGTTTGAATCATTCGACATTCTGTCCATCATTTGTTGCAGTTACACTTTCGCCCTAAGTGGGATGGGTATGTCCAGACGTGGGTCCCTTGCTCACTGTGCCACTGGATTCAAGCTAGCCTGGCTGATAAAGGGTGATATACCCTGAATCCGTTCCCACGATGCTTGTTTCCGGTCCAGGGAGGACCTGGCTTGGCAGTTCTTTCTGGTCTGTGCCCATGAGGCACAGGGTCAAGACTGATTTGCAAATGGCTGCGTCCAAACTGGGCTGACGTAGTGGGCAAAACAAAGATGGATTTAACCCAGATCTCTTGACTGGGGCAGAATGTTTGAATCATTCAGCATTCTGTCCATCATTTGTTGCAGTTACACTTTTCGCCCTAAGTGGGATGGGTATGCCCAGACGTGGGTCCCTTGCTCACTGTGCCACTGGATTCAAGCTAGCCTGGCTGATGAAGGGTGATATACCCTGAAACCGGTCCCAGGATGCTTGTTTCCGGTCCAGGGAGGACCTGGCTTGGCAGTTCTGTCTGGACTGTTCCCATGAGGCACAGGGTCAAGACTGATTTGCATATGGCTGGGTCCAATCTGGGGTGGCGTAGTGGGCAAAACAACGATGGATTTAACCCAGATCTCTTGACTGGGGGAGAATGTTTGAATCATTCAGCATTCTGTCCATCATTTGTTGCAGTTACACTTTTCGCCCTAAGTGGGATGGGTATGCCCAGACGTGGGTCCCTTGCTCACTGTGCCACTGGATTCAAGCTAGCCTGGCTGATGAAGGGTGATATACCCTGAAACCGGTCCCAGGATGCTTGTTTCCGGTCCAGGGAGGACCTGGCTTGGCAGTTCTGTCTGGACTGTTCCCATGAGGCACAGGGTCAAGATTGATTTGCATATGGCTGGGTCCAAAGTGGGGTGGCGTAGTGGGCAAAACAACGATGGATTTAACCCAGGTCTCTTGACTGGGGGAGAATGTTTGAATCATTCAGCATTCTGTCCATCATATGTTGCAGTTACACTTTTTGCCCTAAGTTGGATGGGTATGCCCAGACGTGGGTCCCATGCACACTGTGACACTGGATTCAAGCTAGCCTGGCTGATGAAGGGTGTTATATCCTGAAACCGGTCCCAGGATGCTTGTTTCCATTCCAGGGAGGACCTGGCTTGGCAGTTCTGTCTGGACTGTTCCCATGAGGCACAGGGCCAAGACTGATTTGCATATGGCTGGGTCCAAACTGGGGTGGCGTAGGGGGCAAAACAATGATGGATTTAACCCAGATCTCTTGACTGGGGGAGAATGTTTGAATCATTCAGTATTCTGTCTATCATTTGTTGCAGTTACACTTTTCGCACTAAGTGGGATGGGTATGCCCAGACGTGGGTCCCTTGCTCACTGTGCCACTGGATTCAAGCAAGCCTGGCTGATGAAGGGTGATATACCCTGAAACCGGTCCAGGATACTTGTTTCTGGTCCAGGGAGGACCTGGCTTGGCAGTTCTGCCTGGAATATTCCCATGATGCACAGTGTCAAGACTGATTTGCATATGGCTGGGTCCAAACTGGGGTGGCGTAGTGGCTAAAACAACAATGGATTTAACCCAGATCTCTTGACTCGGGGAGAATGTTTGAATCATTCAGAATTCTGTCCATCATTTGTTGCAGTTACACTTTTCACCCTAAGTGGGATGGGTATGCCCAGACGTGGGTCCCTTGCTCACTGTGCCACTGGATTCAACCTAGCCTGGCTGGTGAAGGGTGATATACCCTGAGACCGGTCCCAGGCTGCTTGTTTCCGGTCCAGGGAGGACCAGGCTTGGCAGTTCTGTCTGGACTGTTCCCATGGCACACAGGGTCAAGACTGATTTGCATATGGCTGGGTCCAAACTGGGGTGGCGTAGTGGGCAAAACATTGTTGGATTTAACCCAGATCTCTTGACTGGGGGAGAATGTTTGAATCATTCAGCATTCTGTCCATCATTTGTTTCAGTTACACTTTTCGCCCTAAGTGGGATGGGTATGCCCAGAAGTGGATCCCTTGCTCACTGTGCCACTGGATTCAAGCTAGCCTGGCTGATGAAGGGTGATATACCCTGAAACAGGTCCCAGGATGCTTGTTTTCGGTACAGTGAGGACCTGGCTTGGCAGTTCTGTCTGGACTGTTCCCATGAGGCAGAGGGTCAAGACTGATTTGCATATGGCTGGGTACATACTGGGGTGGCGTAGTGGGCAAAACAACGATGGATTTAACCCAGATCTCTTGACTGGGGGATAATGTTTGAATCATTCAGCATTCTGTCCATCATTTGTTGCAGTTACACTTTTCGCCCTAAGTGGGATGGGTATGCCCAGACGTGGGTCCCTTGCTCACTGTGCCACTGGATTCAAGCTAGCCTGGCTGATGAAGGGTGATATACCCTGAAACCGGTCCCAGGATGCTTGTTTCCGGTCCAGGGAGGACCTGGCTTGGCAGTTCTGTCTGGACTGTTTCCATGAGGCACAGGGTCAAGACTGATTTGCATATGGCTGCGTCCAAACTGGGGTGGCGTAGTGGGCAAAACTAAGATGGATTTAACCCAGATCTCTTGACTGGGGGAGAATGTTTGAATCATTCAGCATTCTGTCCATCATTTGTTGCAGTTACACTTTTCGACCTAAGTGGGATGGGTATGCCCAGACGTGGATCTCTTGCTCACTGTGCTTCTGGATTCAAGCTAGCCTGGCTGATGAAGGGTGATATACCCTGAAACCGGTCCCAGGATGCTTGTTTCCGGTCCAGGGAGGACCTGGCTTGGCAGTTCTGTCTGGACTGTTCCCATGAGGCACAGGGTCAAGACTGATTTGCATATGGCTGCGTCCAAACTGGGGTGGCGTAGTGGGCAAAACAAAGATGGATTTAACCCAGATCTCTTGACTGGGGAGAATGTTTGAATCATTCAGCATTCTATCCATCATTTGTTGCAGTTACACTTTTCGCCCTAAGTGGGAAGGGTATGCCCAGACGTGGGTCCCTTGCTCACTGTGCCACTGGATTCAAGCTAGCCTGGCTGATGAAGGGTGATATACCCTGAAACCGGTCCCAGGATGCTTGTTTCCGGTCCAGGGAGGACCTGGCTTGGCAGTTCTATCTGGACTGTTCCCATGAGGCACAGGGTCAAGATTGATTTGCATATGGCTGGGTCCAAACTGGGGTGGCGTAGTGGGCAAAACAACGATGGATTTAACCCAGATCTCTTGACTGGGGGAGAATGTTTGAATCATTCAGCATTCTGTCCATCATATGTTGCAGTTACACTTTTCGCCCTAAGTTGGATGGGTATGCCCAGACGTGGGTCCCTTGCTCACTGTGACACTGGATTCAAGCTAGCCTGGCTGATGAAGGGTGTTATACCCTGAAACCGGTCCCAGGATGCTTGTTTCCGTTCCAGGGAGGACCTAGCTTGGCAGTTCTGTCTGGACTGTTCCCATGAGGCACAGGGCCAAGACTGATTTGCATATGGCTGGGTCCAAACTGGGGTGGCGTAGGGGGCAAAACAATGATGGATTTAACCCAGATCTCTTGACTGGGGGAGAATGTTTGAATCATTCATTATTCTGTCCATCATTTGTTGCAGTTACACTTTTCGCCCTAAGTGGGATGGGTATGCCCAGACGTGGGTCCCTTGCTCACTGTGCCACTGGATTCAAGCAAGCCTGGCTGATGAAGGGTGATATACCCTGAAACCGGTCCAGGATACTTGTTTCCGGTCCAGGGAGGACCTGGCTTGGCAGTTCTGCCTGGAATATTCCCATGAGGCACAGTGTCAAGACTGATTTGCATATGGCTGGGTCCAAACTGGGGTGGCGTTGTGGGCAAAACAACAATGGATTTAACCCATATCTCTTGACTCGGGGAGAATGTTTGAATCATTCAGAATTCTGTCCATCATTTGTTGCAGTTACACTTTTCACCCTAAGTGGGATGGGTATGCCCAGACGTGGGTCCCTTGCTCACTGTGCCACTGGATTCAAGCTAGCCTGGCTGATGAAGGGTGATATACCCTGAAACCGGTCCCAGGATGCTTGTTTCCGGTCCAAGGAGGACCTGGCTTGGCAGTTCTGTCTGGACTGTTCCCATGAGGCACAGGGTCAAGATTGATTTGCATATGGCTGGGTCCAAACTGGGGTGGCGTAGTGGGCAAAACAACGATGGATTTAACCCAGATCTCTTGACTGGGGGAGAATGTTTGAATCATTCAGCATTCTGTCCATCATATGTTGCAGTTACACTTTTTGCCCTAAGTTGGATGGGTATGCCCAGACGTGGGTCCCTTGCTCACTGTGACACTGCATTCAAGCTAGCCTGGCTGATGAAGGGTGTTATACCCTGAAACCGGTCCCAGGATGCTTGTTTCCGTTCCAGGGAGGACCTGGCTTGGCAGTTCTGTCTGGACTGTTCCCATGAGGCACAGGGCCAAGACTGATTTGCATATGGCTGGGTCCAAACTGGGGTGGCGTAGGGGGCAAAACAATGATGGATTTAACCCAGATCTCTTAACTGGGGGAGAATGTTTGAATCATTCAGTATTCTGTCCATCATTTGTTGCAGTTACACTTTTCGACCTAAGTGGGATGGGTATGCCCAGACGTGGGTCCCTTGCTCACTGTGCCACTGGATTCAAGCAAGCCTGGCTGATGAAGGGTGATATACCCTGAAACCGGTCCAGGATACTTGTTTCCGGTCCAGGGAGGACCTGGCTTGGCAGTTCTGCCTGGAATATTCCCATGGGGCACAGTGTCAAGACTGATTTGCATATGGCTGGGTCCAAACTGGGGTGGCGTAGTGGGCAAAACAACAATGGATTTAACCCAGATCTCTTGACTCGGGGAGAATGTTTGAATCATTCAGAATTCTGTCCATCATTTGTTGCAGTTACACTTTTCACCCTAAGTGGGATGGGTATGCCCAGACGTGGGTCCCTTGCTCACTGTGCCACTGGTTTCAACCTAGCCTGGCTTGTGAAGGGTGATATACCCTGAAACCGGTCCAAGGCTGCTTGTTTCCGGTCCAGGGAGGACCTGGCTTGGCAGTTCTGTCTGGACGGTTCCCATGGCACACAGGGTCAAGACTGATTTGCATATGGCTGGGTCCATACAAGGGTGGCGTAGTGGGCAAAACAACGATGGATTTAACCCAGATCTCTTGACTGGGGAGAGTGTTTGAATCATTCAGCATTCTGTCCATCATTTGTTGCAGTTACACTTTTCGCCCTAAGTGGGATGGGTATGCCCAGATGTGGGTCCCTTGCTCACTGTGCCACTGGATTCAAGCTAGCCTGGCTGATGAAGGGTGATATACTCTGAAACTGGTCCCACAATGCTTGTTTCTTGTCCAGGGAGGACCTGGCTTGGCAGTTCTGTCTGGACTGTTCCCATGAGGCACAGGGTCAAGACTGATTTGCATATGGCGGGGTCCAAACTGGGGTGGCGTAGTGGGCAAAACAACGATGGATTTAACCCAGATCTCTTGACTGGGGGAGAATGTTTGAATCATTCAGCATTCTATCCATCATATGTTGCAGTTACACTTTTCGCCCTAAGTGGGATGGGTATGCCCAGACGTGGGTCGCTTGCTCACTGTGACACTGGATTCAAGCTAGCCTGGCTGATGAAGGGTGATATACCCAAAACCGGTCCCAGGATGCTTGTTTCCGGTCTAGGGAGGACCTGGCTTGGCAGTTCTGTCTGGACTGTTCCCTTGAGGCACAGGGTCAAGATTGATTTGCATATGGCTGGGTCCAAACTGGGGTGGCGTAGTGGGCAAAACAACAATGGATTTAACCCAGATCTCTTGACTGGGGGAGAATGTTTGAATCATTCAACATTCTGTCCATCATTTGTTGCAGTTACACTTTTCGCCCTAAATGGGATGGGTATGCCCAGACGTGGGTCCCTTGCTCACTGTGCCACTGGATTCAAGCTAGCCTGGCTGATAAAGGGTGATATACCCTGAATCCGTTCCCAGGATGCTTGTTTCCGGTCCAGGGAGGACCTGGCTTGGCAGTTCTTTCTGGTCTGTGCCCATGAGGCACAGGGTCAAGACTGATTTGCAAATGGCTGCGTCCAAACTGGGCAGGCGTAGTGGGCAAAACAAAGATGGATTTAACCCAGATCTCTTGACTGGGGCAGAATGTTTGAATCATTCAGCATTCTGTCCATCATTTGTTGCAGTTACACTTTTCAGCCCTAAGTGGGATGGGTATGCCCAGACGTGGGTCGCTTGCTCACTGTGACACTGGATTCAAGCTAGCCTGGCTGATGAAGGGTGATATACCCAAAACCGGTCCCAGGATGCTTGTTTCCGGTCTAGGGAGGACCTGGCTTGGCAGTTCTGTCTGGACTGTTCCCTTGAGGCACAGTGTCAAGATTGATTTGCATATGGCTGGGTCCAAACTGGGGTGGCGTAGTGGGCAAAACAACGATGGATTTAACCCAGATCTCTTGACTGGGGGAGAATGTTTGAATCATTCAGCATTCTATCCATCATATGTTGCAGTTACACTTTTCACCCTAAGTGGGATGGGTATGCCCAGACGTGGGTCGCTTGCTCACTGTGACACTGGATTCAAGCTAGCCTGGCTGATGAAGGGTAATATACCCTGAAACCGGTCCCAGGATGCTTGTTTCTGGTCCAGGGAGGACCTGGCTTGGCAGTTCTGTCTGGACTGTTCCCATGAGGCACAGGGTCAAGACTGATTTGCATATGGCAGCCTCCAAACTGGGGTGGCGTAGTGGGCAAAACAACGATGGATTTAACCCAGATCTCTTGACTGGGGGAGAATGTTTGAATCATTCAGCATTCTGTCCCTCATTTTTTGCAGTTACACTTTTCGCCCTAAGTGGGATGGGTATGCCCAGACGTTGGTCCCTTGCTCACTGTGCCACTGGATTCAAGGTAGCCTGACTGATGAAGGGTGATATACCCTGAAACCGGTCCCAGGATGCCTGTTTCCGGTCCAGGAAGTACCTGGCTTGGCAGTTATGTCTGGACTGTTCCCATGAGGCACAGGGTCAAGACTGATTTGCATATGGCTGGGTCCAACTGGGGTGGCGTAGTGGGCAAAACAACAATAGATTTAACCCAGATCTCTTGACTGGGGGAGAATGTTTGAATCATTCAACATTCTGTCCATCATTTGTTGCAGTTACACTTTTCGCCCTAAATGGGATGGGTATGCCCAGACGTGGGTCCCTTGCTCACTGTGCCACTGGATTCAAGCTAGCCTGGCTGATAAAGGGTGATATACCCTGAATCCGTTCCCACGATGCTTGTTTCCGGTCCAGGGAGGACCTGGCTTGGCAGTTCTTTCTGGTCTGTGCCCATGAGGCACAGGGTCAAGACTGATTTGCAAATGGCTGCGTCAAAACTGGGCAGACGTAGTGGGCAAAACAAAGATGGATTTAACCCAGATCTCTTGACTGGGGCAGAATGTTTGAATCATTCAGCATTCTGTCCATCATTTGTTGCAGTTACACTTTTCGCCCTAAGTGGGATGGGTATGCCCAGACGTGGGTCCCTTGCTCACTGTGCCACTGGATTCAAGCTAGCCTGGCTGATGAAGGGTGATATACCCTGAAACCGGTCCCAGGATGCTTGTTTCCGGTCCAGGGAGGACCTGGCTTCGCAGTTCTGTCTGGACTGTTCCCATGAGGCACAGGGTCAAGACTGATTTGCATATGGCTGGGTCCAAACTGGGGTGGTGCAGTGGGCAAAACAATGATGGATTTAACCCAGATCTCTTGACTGGGGGAGAATGTTTGAATCATTCAGCATTCTGTCCATCATTTGTTGCAGTTACACTTTTCGCCCTAAGTGGGATGGGTACGCCCAGACGTGGGTCCCTTGCTCACTGTGCCACTGGATTCAAGCTAGCCTGGCTGATGAAGGGTGATATACCCTGAAACCTGTGCCAGGATGCTTGTTTCCGGTCCAGGGAGGACCTGGCTTGGCAGTTTTGTCTGGACTGTTCCCATGAGGCACAGGGTCAAGACTGATTTGCATATGGCTGGGTCCGAACTGGGGTGGCGTAGTGGGCAAAACAACGAAGGATTTAACCCAAATCTCTTGACTGGGGGAGAATGTTTGAATCATTCAGCATTCTGTCCATCATTTGTTGCAGTTACACGTTTCGCCCTAAGTGGGATGGGTATGCCCAGACGTAGGTCCCTTGCTTACTGTGCCACTGGATTCAAGCTAGCCTGGCTGATGAAGGGTGATATACCCTGAAACCGGTCCCAGGATGCTTGTTTCCGGTCCAGGGAGGACCTGAATTGGCAGTTCTGTCTGGACTGTTCCCATGAGGCACAGGGTCAAGACTGATTTGCATATGGCTGGGTCCGAACTGGGGTGGCGTAGTGGGCAAAACAACGAAGGATTTAACCCAGATCTCTTGACTGGGGGAGAATGTTTGAATCATTCAGCATTCTGTCCATCATTTGTTGCAGTTACACGTTTCGCCCTAAGTGGGATGGGTATGCCCAGACGTTGGTCCCTTGCTCACTGTGCCACTGGATTCAAGGTAGCCTGGCTGATGAAGGGTGATATACCCTGAAACCGCTCCCAGGATGCTTGTTTCCGGTCCAGGGAGGACCTGGCTTGGCTGTTCTGTCTGGACTGTTCCCATGAGGCACAGGGTTAAGACTGATTTGCATATGGCTGGGTCCAAACTGGGGTGGCGTAGTGGGCAAAACAACGATAGATTTAACCCAGATCTCTTGACTGGGGGAGAGTGTTTGAATCATTCAGCATTCTGTCCATCATTTGTTGCAGTTACACTTTTCACACTAAGTGGGATGGGTATGCCCAGACGTTGGTCCCTTGCTCACTGTGCCACTGGATTCAAGGTAGCCTGGCTGATGAAGGGTGATATACCCTGAAACCGGTCCCAGGGTGCTTGTTTCCGGTCCAGGGAGGACCTGGCTTGGCAGTTCTGTCTGGACTGTTCCCATGAGACACAGGGTCAAGACTGATTTGCATATGGCTGGGTCCAAACTGGGGTGGCGTAGTGGGCAAAAAATGATGGATTTAACCCAGATCTCTTGACTGGGGGAGAATGTTTGAATCATTCGGCATTCTGTCCATCATTTGTTGCAGTTACACTTTTCGCCCTAAGTGGGATGGGTATGCCCAGACGTGGGTCCCTTGCTCACTGTGCCACTGGTTTCAAGCTAGCCTGGCTGATGAAGAATGATATACCCTGAAACCGGTCCCAGGATGCTTGTTTCCGGTCCAGGGAGGACCTGGCTTGGCAGTTCTGTCTGGATTGTTCCCATGAGGCACAGGGTCAAGACTGATTTGCATATGGCTGGATCCAAACTGGAGTGGCGTAGTGGGCAAAACAATGATGGATTTAACCCACATCTCTTGACTGGGAGAGAATGTTTGAATCATTCAGCATTCTGTCCATCATTTGTTTGCAGTTACACTTTTTGCCCAAAGTGGGATGGGTATGCCCAGACGTGGGTCCCTTGCTCACTGTGCCACTGGATTCATGCTAGCCTGGCTGATGAAGGGCGATATACCCTGAAACCGGTCCCAGGATGCTTGTTTCCGGTCCAGGGAGGACCTGGCTTGGCAGTTCTGTCTGGAGTGTTCCCATGAGGCACAGGCTCAAGACTGATTTGCATATGGCTGGGTCCAAACTGGGGTGGCGTAGTGGGCAAAACAACGATGGATTTAACCCAGATCTCTTGACTGGGGGAGAATGTTTGAATCATTCAGCATTCTTTCCATCATTTGTTGTAGTTACATTTTTCGCCCTAAGTGGGATGGGTATGCCCAGACGTGGGTCCCTTGCTCATTGTGCCACTTGATTCAAGCTAGCCTGGCTGAAGAAGGGTGATATACACTGAAACCGGTCCCATTGATGCTTGTTTCCGGTCCAGGGAGGACCTGGCTTGGCAGTTCTGTCTGGACTGTTCCCATGAGGCACAGGGTCAAGACTGATTTCCATATGGCTGGGTCCAAACTGGGGTGCCGTAGTGGGCAAAACAACGATGGATTTAACCCAGATCTCTTGACTGGGGGAGAGTGTTTGAATCATTCAGCATTCTGTCCATCATTTGTTGCAGTTACACTTTTCGCCCTAAGTGGGATGGGTATGCCCAGACGTTGGTCCCTTGCTCACTGTGCCACTGGATTCAAGGTAGCCTGGCTGATGAAGGGTGATATACCCTGAAACCGCTCCCAGGATGCTTGTTTCTGGTCCAGGGAGGACCTGGCTTGGCTGTTCTGTCTGGACTGTTCCCATGAGGCTCAGGGTCAAGACTGATTTGCATATGGCTGGGTCCAAACTGGGGTGGCGTAGTGGGCAAAACAACGATAGATTTAACCCGGATCTCTTGACTGGGGGAGAGTGTTTGAATCATTCAGCATTCTGTCCATCATTTGTTGCAGTTACACTTTTCACCCTAAGTGGGATGGGTATGCCCAGACGTTGGTCCCTTGCTCACTGTGCCACTGGATTCAAGGTAGCCTGACTGATGAAGGGTGATATACCCTGAAACCGGTCCCAGGATGCTTGTTTCTGGTCCAGGGAGGACCTGGCTTGGCTGTTCTGTCTGGACTGTTCCCATGAGGCACAGGGTCAAGACTGATTTGCATATGGCTGGGTCCAAACTGGGGTGGCGTAGTGGGCAAAAAACGATGGATTTAACCCAGATCTCTTGACTGGGGGAGAATGTTTGAATCATTCGACATTCTGTCCATCATTTGTTGCAGTTACACTTTTCGCCCTAAGTGGGATGGGTATGTCCAGACGTGGGTCCCTTGCTCACTGTGCCACTGGATTCAAGCTAGCCTGGCTGATAAAGGGTGATATACCCTGAATCCGTTCCCACGATGCTTGTTTCCGGTCCAGGGAGGACCTGGCTTGGCAGTTCTTTCTGGTCTGTGCCCATGAGGCACAGGGTCAAGACTGATTTGCAAATGGCTGCGTCCAAACTGGGCTGACGTAGTGGGCAAAACAAAGATGGATTTAACCCAGATCTCTTGACTGGGGCAGAATGTTTGAATCATTCAGCATTCTGTCCATCATTTGTTTGCAGTTACACTTTTCGCCCTAAGTGGGATGGGTATGCCCAGACGTGGGTCCCTTGCTCACTGTGCCACTGGATTCAAGCTAGCCTGGCTGATGAAGGGTGATATACCCTGAAACCGGTCCCAGGATGCTTGTTTCCGGTCCAGGGAGGACCTGGCTTGGGAGTTCTGTCTGGACTGTTCCCATGAGGCACAGGGTCAAGACTGATTTGCATATGGCTGGGTCCAATCTGGGGTGGCGTAGTGGGCAAAACAACGATGGATTTAACCCAGATCTCTTGACTGGGGGAGAATGTTTGAATCATTCAGCATTCTGTCCATCATTTGTTGCAGTTACACTTTTCGCCCTAAGTGGGATGGGTATGCCCAGACGTGGGTCCCTTGCTCACTGTGCCACTGGATTCAAGCTAGCCTGGCTGATGAAGGGTGATATACCCTGAAACCGGTCCCAGGATGCTTGTTTCCGGTCCAGGGAGGACCTGGCTTGGCAGTTCTGTCTGGACTGTTACCATGAGGCACAGGGTCAAGATTGATTTGCATATGGCTGGGTCCAAAGTGGGGTGGCGTAGTGGGCAAAACAACGATGGATTTAACCCAGGTCTCTTGACTGGGGGAGAATGTTTGAATCATTCAGCATTCTGTCCATCATATGTTGCAGTTACACTTTTTGCCCTAAGTTGGATGGGTATGCCCAGACGTGGGTCCCATGCACACTGTGCCACTGGATTCAAGCAAGCCTGGCTGATGAAGGGTGATATACCCTGAAACCGGTCCAGGATACTTGTTTCCGGTCCAGGGAGGACCTGGCTTGGCAGTTCTGCCTGGAATATTCCCATGATGCACAGTGTCAAGACTGATTTGCATATGGCTGGGTCCAAACTGGGGTGGCGTAGTGGCTAAAACAACAATGGATTTAACCCAGATCTCTTGACTCGGGGAGAATGTTTGAATCATTCAGAATTCTGTCCATCATTTGTTGCAGTTACACTTTTCACCCTAAGTGGGATGGGTATGCCCAGACGTGGGTCCCTTGCTCACTGTGCCACTGGATTCAACCTAGCCTGGCTGGTGAAGGGTGATATACCCTGAGACCGGTCCCAGGCTGCTTGTTTCCGGTCCAGGGAGGACCAGGCTTGGCAGTTCTGTCTGGACTGTTCCCATGGCACACAGGGTCAAGACTGATTTGCATATGGCTGGGTCCAAACTGGGGTGGCGTAGTGGGCAAAACATTGTTGGATTTAACCCAGATCTCTTGACTGGGGGAGAATGTTTGAATCATTCAGCATTCTGTCCATCATTTGTTTCAGTTACACTTTTCGCCCTAAGTGGGATGGGTATGCCCAGAAGTGGATCCCTTGCTCACTGTGCCACTGGATTCAAGCTAGCCTGGCTGATGAAGGGTGATATACCCTGAAACAGGTCCCAGGATGCTTGTTTTCGGTACAGTGAGGACCTGGCTTGGCAGTTCTGTCTGGACTGTTCCCATGAGGCAGAGGGTCAAGACTGATTTGCATATGGCTGGGTACATACTGGGGTGGCGTAGTGGGCAAAACAACGATGGATTTAACCCAGATCTCTTGACTGGGGGATAATGTTTGAATCATTCAGCATTCTGTCCATCATTTGTTGCAGTTACACTTTTCGCCCTAAGTGGGATGGGTATGCCCAGACGTGGGTCCCTTGCTCACTGTGCCACTGGATTCAAGCTAGCCTGGCTGATGAAGGGTGATATACCCTGAAACCGGTCCCAGGATGCTTGTTTCCGGTCCAGGGAGGACCTGGCTTGGCAGTTCTGTCTGGACTGTTTCCATGAGGCACAGGGTCAAGACTGATTTGCATATGGCTGCGTCCAAACTGGGGTGGCGTAGTGGGCAAAACAAAGATGGATTTAACCCAGATCTCTTGACTGGGGGAGAATGTTTGAATCATTCAGCATTCTGTCCATCATTTGTTGCAGTTACACTTTTCGACCTAAGTGGGATGGGTATGCCCAGACGTGGATCTCTTGCTCACTGTGCTTCTGGATTCAAGCTAGCCTGGCTGATGAAGGGTGATATACCCTGAAACCGGTCCCAGGATGCTTGTTTCCGGTCCAGGGAGGACCTGGCTTGGCAGTTCTGTCTGGACTGTTCCCATGAGGCACAGGGTCAAGACTGATTTGCATATGGCTGCGTCCAAACTGGGGTGGCGTAGTGGGCAAAACAAAGATGGATTTAACCCAGATCTCTTGACTGGGGGAGAATGTTTGAATCATTCAGCATTCTATCCATCATTTGTTGCAGTTACACTTTTCGCCCTAAGTGGGAAGGGTATGCCCAGACGTGGGTCCCTTGCTCACTGTGCCACTGGATTCAAGCTAGCCTGGCTGATGAAGGGTGATATACCCTGAAACCGGTCCCAGGATGCTTGTTTCCGGTCCAGGGAGGACCTGGCTTGGCAGTTCTATCTGGACTGTTCCCATGAGGCACAGGGTCAAGATTGATTTGCATATGGCTGGGTCCAAACTGGGGTGGCGTAGTGGGCAAAACAACGATGGATTTAACCCAGATCTCTTGACTGGGGGAGAATGTTTGAATCATTCAGCATTCTGTCCATCATATGTTGCAGTTACACTTTTCGCTCTAAGTTGGATGGGTATGCCCAGACGTGGGTCCCTTGCTCACTGTGACACTGGATTCAAGCTAGCCTGGCTGATGAAGGGTGTTATACCCTGAAACCGGTCCCAGGATGCTTGTTTCCATTCCAGGGAGGACCTAGCTTGGCAATTCTGTCTGGACTGTTCCCATGAGGCACAGGGCCAAGACTGATTTGCATATGGCTGGGTCCAAACTGGGGTGGCGTAGGGGGCAAAACAATGATGGATTTAACCCAGATCTCTTGACTGGGGGAGAATGTTTGAATCATTCAGTATTCTGTCCATCATTTGTTGCAGTTACACTTTTCGCCCTAAGTGGGATGGGTATGCCCAGACGTGGGTCCCTTGCTCACTGTGCCACTGGATTCAAGCAAGCCTGGCTGATGAAGGGTGATATACCCTGAAACCGGTCCAGGATACTTGTTTCCGGTCCAGGGAGGACCTGGCTTGGCAGTTCTGCCTGGAATATTCCCATGAGGCACAGTGTCAAGACTGATTTGCATATGGCTGGGTCCAAACTGGGGTGGCGTTGTGGGCAAAACAACAATGGATTTAACCCAGATCTCTTGACTCGGGGAGAATGTTTGAATCATTCAGAATTCTGTCCATCATTTGTTGCAGTTACACTTTTCAACCTAAGTGGGATGGGTATGCCCAGACGTGGGTCCCTCGCTCACTGTGCCACTGGATTCAAGCTAGCCTGGCTGATGAAGGGTGATATACCCTGAAACCGGTCCCAGGATGCTTGTTTCCGGTCCAAGGAGGACCTGGCTTGGCAGTTCTGTCTGGACTGTTCCCATGAGGCACAGGGTCAAGATTGATTTGCATATGGCTGGGTCCAAACTGGGGTGGCGTAGTGGGCAAAACAACGATGGATTTAACCCAGATCTCTTGACTGGGGGAGAATGTTTGAATCATTCAGCATTCTGTCCATCATATGTTGCAGTTACACTTTTTGCCCTAAGTTGGATGGGTATGCCCAGACGTGGGTCCCTTGCTCACTGTGACACTGGATTCAAGCTAGCCTGGCTGATGAAGGGTGTTATACCCTGAAACCGGTCCCAGGATGCTTGTTTCCGTTCCAGGGAGGACCTGGCTTGGCAGTTCTGTCTGGACTGTTCCCATGAGGCACAGGGCCAAGACTGATTTGCATATGGCTGGGTCCAAACTGGGGTGGCGTAGGGGCAAAACAATGATGGATTTAACCCAGATCTCTTAACTGGGGGAGAATGTTTGAATCATTCAGTATTCTGTCCATCATTTGTTGCAGTTACACTTTTCGACCTAAGTGGGATGGGTATGCCCAGACGTGGGTCCCTTGCTCACTGTGCCACTGGATTCAAGCAAGCCTGGCTGATGAAGGGTGATATACCCTGAAACCGGTCCAGGATACTTGTTTCCGGTCCAGGGAGGACCTGGCTTGGCAGTTCTGCCTGGAATATTCCCATGGGGCACAGTGTCAAGACTGATTTGCATATGGCTGGGTCCAAACTGGGGTGGCGTAGTGGGCAAAACAACAATGGATTTAACCCAGATCTCTTGACTCGGGGAGAATGTTTGAATCATTCAGAATTCTGTCCATCATTTGTTGCAGTTACACTTTTCACCCTAAGTGGGATGGGTATGCCCAGACGTGGGTCCCTTGCTCACTGTGCCACTGGTTTCAACCTAGCCTGGCTTGTGAAGGGTGATATACCCTGAAACCGGTCCAAGGCTGCTTGTTTCCGGTCCAGGGAGGACCTGGCTTGGCAGTTCTGTCTGGACGGTTCCCATGGCACACAGGGTCAAGACTGATTTGCATATGGCTGGGTCCATACAAGGGTGGCGTAGTGGGCAAAACAACGATGGATTTAACCCAGATCTCTTGACTGGGGAGAGTGTTTGAATCATTCAGCATTCTGTCCATCATTTGTTGCAGTTACACTTTTCGCCCTAAGTGGGATGGGTATGCCCAGATGTGGGTCCCTTGCTCACTGTGCCACTGGATTCAAGCTAGCCTGGCTGATGAAGGGTGATATACTCTGAAACTGGTCCCACAATGCTTGTTTCTTGTCCAGGGAGGACCTGGCTTGGCAGTTCTGTCTGGACTGTTCCCATGAGGCACAGGGTCAAGACTGATTTGCATATGGCGGGGTCCAAACTGGGGTGGCGTAGTGGGCAAAACAACGATGGATTTAAACCAGATCTCTTGACTGGGGGAGAATGTTTGAATCATTCAGCATTCTATCCATCATATGTTGCAGTTACACTTTTCGCCCTAAGTGGGATGGGTATGCCCAGACGTGGGTCGCTTGCTCACTGTGACACTGGATTCAAGCTAGCCTGGCTGATGAAGGGTGATATACCCAAAACCGGTCCCAGGATGCTTGTTTCCGGTCTAGGGAGGACCTGGCTTGGCAGTTCTGTCTGGACTGTTCCCTTGAGGCACAGGGTCAAGATTGATTTGCATATGGCTGGGTCCAAACTGGGGTGGCGTAGTGGGCAAAACAACGATGGATTTAACCCAGATCTCTTGACTGGGGGAGAATGTTTGAATCATTCAGCATTCTATCCATCATATGTTGCAGTTACACTTTTCGCCCTAAGTGGGATGGGTATGCCCAGACGTGGGTCGCTTGCTCACTGTGACACTGGATTCAAGCTAGCCTGGCTGATGAAGGGTAATATACCCTGCAACCGGTCCCAGGATGCTTGTTTCTGGTCCAGGGAGGACCTGGCTTGGCAGTTCTGTCTGGACTGTTCCCATGAGGCACAGGGTCAAGACTGATTTGCATATGGCAGCCTCCAAACTGGGGTGGCGTAGTGGGCAAAACAACGATGGATTTAACCCAGATCTCTTGACTGGGGGAGAATGTTTGAATCATTCAGCATTCTGTCCCTCATTTTTTGCAGTTACACTTTTCGCCCTAAGTGGGATGGGTATGCCCAGACGTGGGTCCCTTGCTCACTGTGCCACTGGATTCAAGCTAGCGTGGCTAATGAAGGGTGATATACCCTGAAACCGGTCCCAGGATGCCTGTTTCCGGTCCAGGAAGTACCTGGCTTGGCAGTTATGTCTGGACTGTTCCCATGAGGCACAGGGTCAAGACTGATTTGCATATGGCTTGGTCCAACTGGGGTGGCGTAGTGGGCAAAACAACAATGGATTTAACCCAGATCTCTTGACTGGGGGAGAATGTTTGAATCATTCAACATTCTGTCCATCATTTGTTGCAGTTACACTTTTCGCCCTAAATGGGATGGGTATGCCCAGACGTGGGTCCCTTGCTCACTGTGCCACTGGATTCAAGCTAGCCTGGCTGATAAAGGGTGATATACCCTGAATCCGTTCCCAGGATGCTTGTTTCCGGTCCAGGGAGGACCTGGCTTGGCAGTTCTTTCTGGTCTGTGCCCATGAGGCACAGGGTCAAGACTGATTTGCAAATGGCTGCGTCCAAACTGGGCAGACGTAGTGGGCAAAACAAAGATGGATTTAACCCAGATCTCTTGACTGGGGCAGAATGTTTGAATCATTCAGCATTCTGTCCATCATTTGTTGCAGTTACACTTTTCGCCCTAAGTGGGATGGGTATGCCCAGACGTGGGTCGCTTGCTCACTGTGACACTGGATTCAAGCTAGCCTGGCTGATGAAGGGTGATATACCCAAAACCGGTCCCAGGATGCTTGTTTCCGGTCTAGGGAGGACCTGGCTTGGCAGTTCTGTCTGGACTGTTCCCTTGAGGCACAGTGTCAAGATTGATTTGCATATGGCTGGGTCCAAACTGGGGTGGCGTAGTGGGCAAAACAACGATGGATTTAACCCAGATCTCTTGACTGGGGGAGAATGTTTGAATCATTCAGCATTCTATCCATCATATGTTGCAGTTACACTTTTCGCCCTAAGTGGGATGGGTATGCCCAGACGTGGGTCGCTTGCTCACTGTGACACTGGATTCAAGCTAGCCTGGCTGATGAAGGGTAATATACCCTGAAACCGGTCCCAGGATGCTTGTTTCTGGTCCAGGGAGGACCTGGCTTGGCAGTTCTGTCTGGACTGTTCCCATGAGGCACAGGGTCAAGACTGATTTGCATATGGCAGCCTCCAAACTGGGGTGGCGTAGTGGGCAAAACAACGATGGATTTAACCCAGATCTCTTGACTGGGGGAGAATGTTTGAATCATTCAGCATTCTGTCCCTCATTTTTTGCAGTTACACTTTTCGCCCTAAGTGGGATGGGTATGCCCAGACGTGGGTCCCTTGCTCACTGTGCCACTGGATTCAAGCTAGCGTGGCTAATGAAGGGTGATATACCCTGAAACCGGTCCCAGGATGCCTGTTTCCGGTCCAGGAAGTACCTGGCTTGGCAGTTATGTCTGGACTGTTCCCATGAGGCACAGGGTCAAGACTGATTTGCATATGGCTGGGTCCAACTGGGGTGGCGTAGTGGGCAAAACAACAATGGATTTAACCCAGATCTCTTGACTGGGGAGAATGTTTGAATCATTCAACATTCTGTCCATCATTTGTTTGCAGTTACACTTTTCGCCCTAAATGGGATGGGTATGCCCAGACGTGGGTCCCTTGCTCACTGTGCCACTGGATTCAAGCTAGCCTGGCTGATAAAGGGTGATATACCCTGAATCCGTTCCCACGATGCTTGTTTCCGGTCCAGGGAGGACCTGGCTTGGCAGTTCTTTCTGGTCTGTGCCCATGAGGCACAGGGTCAAGACTGATTTGCAAATGGCTGCGTCAAAACTGGGCAGGCGTAGTGGGCAAAACAAAGATGGATTTAACCCAGATCTCTTGACTGGGGCAGAATGTTTGAATCATTCAGCATTCTGTCCATCATTTGTTGCAGTTACACTTTTCGCCCTAAGTGGGATGGGTATGCCCAGACGTGGGTCCCTTGCTCACTGTGCCACTGGATTCAAGCTAGCCTGGCTGATGAAGGGTGATATACCCTGAAACCGGTCCCAGGATGCTTGTTTCCGGTCCAGGGAGGACCTGGCTTGTCAGTTCTGTCTGGACTGTTCACATGAGGCACAGGGTCAAGACTGATTTGCATGTGGCTGGGTCCAATCTGGGGTGGCGTAGTGGGCAAAACAACGATGGATTTAACCCAGATCTCTTGACTGGGGGAGAATGTTTGAATCATTCAGCATTCTGTCCATCATTTGTTGCAGTTACACTTTTCGCCCTAAGTGGGATGGGTATGCCCAGACGTGGGTCCCTTGCTCACTGTGCCACTGGATTCAAGCTAGCCTGGCTGATGAAGGGTGATATACCCTGAAACCTGTCCCAGGATGCTTGTTTCCGGTCCAGGGAGGACCTGGCTTGGCAGTTCTGTCTGAACTGTTTCCATGAGGCACAGGGTCAAGACTGATTTGCATATGGCTGCGTCCAAACTGGGGTGGCGTAGTGGGCAAAACAAAGATGGATTTAACCCAGATCTCTTGACTGGGGGAGAATGTTTGAATCATTCAGCATTCTGTCCATCATTTGTTGCAGTTACACTTTTCGACCTAAGTGGGATGGGTATGCCCAGACGTGGATCTCTTGCTCACTGTGCTTCTGGATTCAAGCTAGCCTGGCTGATGAAGGGTGATATACCCTGAAACCGGTCCCAGGATGCTTGTTTCCGGTCCAGGGAGGACCTGGCTTGGCAGTTCTGTCTGGACTGTTCCCATGAGGCACAGGGTCAAGACTGATTTGCATATGGCTGCGTCCAAACTGGGGTGGCGTAGTGGGCAAAACAAAGATGGATTTAACCCAGATCTCTTGACTAGGGGAGAATGTTTGAATCATTCAGCATTCTGTCCATCATTTGTTGCAGTTACACTTTTCGCCCTAAGTGGGATGGGTATGCCCAGACGTGGGTCCCATGCTCACTGTGACACTGGATTCAAGCTAGCCTGGCTGATGAAGGGTGATATACCCTGAAACCGGTCCCAGGATGCTTGTTTCCGGTCCAGGGAGGACCTGGCTTGGCAGTTCTGTCTGGACTGTTCCCATGAGGCACAGGGTCAAGACTGATTTGCATATGGCTGCGTCCAAACTGGGGTGGCGTAGTGGGCAAAACAACAATGGATGTAACCCAGATCTCTTGACTCGGGGAGAATGTTTGAATCATTCAGAATTCTGTCCATCATTTGTTGCAGTTACACTTTTCAGCCTAAGTTTGATGGGTATGCCCAGACGTGGGTCCCTTGCTCACTGTGCCACTGCATTCAACCTAGCCTGGCTGGTGAAGGGTGATATACCCTGAAACCGGTCCCAGGCTGCTTGTTTCCGGTCCAGGGAGGACCTGGCTTGGCAGTTCTGTCTGGACTGTTCCCATGGCACACAGGGTCAAGACTGATTTGCATATGGCTGGGTCCAAACTGGGGTGGCGTAGTGGGCAAAACATTGTTGGATTTAACCCAGATCTCTTGACTGGGGGAGAATGTTTGAATCATTCAGCATTCTGTCCATCATTTGTTTGCAGTTACACTTTTAGCCCTAAGTGGGATCGGTATGCCCAGAAGTGGATCCCTTGCTCACTGTGCCACTGGATTCAAGCTAGCCTGGCTGATGAAGGGTGATATACCCTGAAACCGGTCCCAGGATGCTTGTTTTCGGTACAGGGAGGACCTGGCTTGGCAGTTCTGTCTGGACTGTTTCCATGAGGCACAGGGTCAAGACTGATTTGCATATGGCTGCGTCCAAACTGGGGTGGCGTAGTGGGCAAAACAAAGATGGATTTAACCCAGATCTCTTGACTGGGGGAGAATGTTTGAATCATTCAGCATTCTGTCCATTATTTGTTGCAGTTACACTTTTCGACCTAAGTGGGATGGGTATGCCCAGACGTGGATCTCTTGCTCACTGTGCTTCTGGATTCAAGCTAGCCTGGCTGATGAAGGGTGATATACCCTGAAACCGGTCCCAGGATGCTTGTTTCCGGTCCAGGGAGGACCTGGCTTGGCAGTTCTGTCTGGACTGTTCCCATGAGGCACAGGGTCAAGACTGATTTGCATATGGCTGCGTCCAAACTGGGGTGGCGTAGTGGGCAAAACAACAATGGATGTAACCCAGATCTCTTGACTCGGGGAGAATGTTTGAATCATTCAGAATTCTGTCCATCATTTGTTGCAGTTACACTTTTCAGCCTAAGTTTGATGGGTATGCCCAGACGTGGGTCCCTTGCTCACTGTGCCACTGCATTCAACCTAGCCTGGCTGGTGAAGGGTGATATACCCTGAAACCGGTCCCAGGCTGCTTGTTTCCGGTCCAGGGAGGACCTGGCTTGGCAGTTCTGTCTGGACTGTTCCCATGGCACACAGGGTCAAGACTGATTTGCATATGGCTGGGTCCAAACTGGGGTGGCGTAGTGGGCAAAACATTGTTGGATTTAACCCAGATCTCTTGACTGGGGGAGAATGTTTGAATCATTCAGCATTCTGTCCATCATTTGTTTCAGTTACACTTTTAGCCCTAAGTGGGATCGGTATGCCCAGAAGTGGATCCCTTGCTCACTGTGCCACTGGATTCAAGCTAGCCTGGCTGATGAAGGGTGATATACCCTGAAACCGGTCCCAGGATGCTTGTTTTCGGTACAGGGAGGACCTGGCTTGGCAGTTCTGTCTGGACTGTTTCCATGAGGCACAGGGTCAAGACTGATTTGCATATGGCTGCGTCCAAACTGGGGTGGCGTAGTGGGCAAAACAAAGATGGATTTAACCCAGATCTCTTGACTGGGGGAGAATGTTTGAATCATTCAGCATTCTGTCCATTATTTGTTGCAGTTACACTTTTCGACCTAAGTGGGATGGGTATGCCCAGACGTGGATCTCTTGCTCACTGTGCTTCTGGATTCAAGCTAGCCTGGCTGATGAAGGGTGATATACCCTGAAACCGGTCCCAGGATGCTTGTTTCCGGTCCAGGGAGGACCTGGCTTGGCAGTTCTGTCTGGACTGTTCCCATGAGGCACAGGGTCAAGACTGATTTGCATATGGCTGCGTCCAAACTGGGGTGGCGTAGTGGGCAAAACAAAGATGGATTTAACCCAGATCACTTGACTGGGGGAGAATGTTTGAATCATTCAGCATTCTATCCATCATTTGTTGCAGTTACACTTTTCGCCCTAAGTGGGATGGGTATGCCCAGACGTGGGTCCCTTGCTCACTGTGCCACTGGATTCAAGCTAGCCTGGCTGATGAAGGGTGATATACCCTGAAACCGGTCCCAGGATGCTTGTTTCCGGTCCAGGGAGGACCTGGCTTGGCAGTTCTGTCTGGACTGTTCCCATGAGGCACAGGGTCAAGATTGATTTGCATATGGCTGGGTCCAAACTGGGGTGGCGTAGTGGGCAAAACAACGATGGATTTAACCCAGATCTCTTCACTGGGGGAGAATGTTTGAATCATTCAGCATTCTGTCCATCATATGTTGCAGTTACACTTTTCGTCCTAAGTTGGATGGGTATGCCCAGACGTGGGTCCCTTGCTCACTGTGCCACTGGATTCAAGCTAGCCTGGCTGATGAAGGGTGATATACCCTGAAACCGGTCCCAGGATGCTTGTTTCCGGTCCAGGGAGGACCTGGCTTGGCAGTTCTGTCTGGACTGTTCCCATGAGGCACAGGGTCAAGATTGATTTGCATATGGCTGGGTCCAAACTGGGGTGGCGTAGTGGGCAAAACAACGATGGATTTAACCCAGATCTCTTGACTGGGGGAGAATGTTTGAATCATTCAGCATTCTGTCCATCATATGTTGCAGTTACACTTTTTGCCCTAAGTTGGATGGGTATGCCCAGACGTGGGTCCCATGCTCACTGTGACACTGGATTCAAGCTAGCCTGGCTGATGAAGGGTGTTATACCCTGAAACCGGTCCCAGGATGCTTGTTTCCGTTCCAGGGAGGACCTGGCTTGGCAGTTCTGTCTGGACTGTTCCCATGAGGCACAGGGCCAAGACTGATTTGCATATGGCTGGGTCCAAACTGGGGTGGCGTAGGGGCAAAACAATGATGGATTTAACCCAGATCTCTTGACTGGGGAGAATGTTTGAATCATTCAGTATTCTGTCCATCATTTGTTGCAGTTACACTTTTCGCCCTAAGTGGGATGGGTATGCCCAGACGTGGGTCCCTTGCTCACTGTGCCACTGGATTCAAGCAAGCCTGGCTGATGAAGGGTGATATACCCTGAAACCGGTCCAGGATACTTGTTTCCGGTCCAGGGAGGACCTGGCTTGGCAGTTCTGCCTGGAATATTCCCATGAGGCACAGTGTCAAGTCTGATTTGCATATGGCTGGGTCCAAACTGTGGTGGCGTAGTGGGCAAAACAACAATGGATGTAACCCAGATCTCTTGACTTGGGGAGAATGTTTGAATCATTCAGAATTCTGTCCATCATTTGTTGCAGTTACACTTTTCACCCTAAGTGGGATGGGTATGCCCAGACGTGGGTCCCTTGCTCACTGTGCCACTGGATTCAACCTAGCCTGGCTGGTGAAGGGTGATATACCCTGAAACCGGTCCCAGGCTGCTTGTTTCCAGTCCAGGGAGGACCTGGCTTGGCAGTTCTGTCTGGACTGTTCCCATGGCACACAGGGTCAAGACTGATTTGCATATGGCTGGGTCCAAACTGGGGTGGCGTAGTGGGCAAAACATTATTGGATTTAACCCAGATCTCTTGACTGGGGGAGAATGTTTGAATCATTCAGCATTCTGTCCATCATTTGTTTCAGTTACACTTTTCGCCCTAAGTGGGATCGGTATGCCCAGAAGTGGATCCCTTGCTCACTGTGCCACTGGATTCAAGCTAGCCTGGCTGATGAAGGGTGATATAACCTGAAACAGGTCCCAGGATGCTTGTTTTCGGTACAGGGAGGACCTGGCTTGGCAGTTCTGTCTGGACTGTTCCCATGAGGCACAGGGTCAAGACTGATTTGCATATGGCTGGGTCCATACTGGGGTGGCGTAGTGGGCAAAACAATGATGGATTTAACCCAGATCTCTTGACTGGGGGAGAATGTTTGAATCATTCAGCATTCGGTCCATCATTTGTTGCAGTTACACTTTTCGCCCTAAGTGGGATGGGTATGCCCAGACGTGGGTCCCTTGCTCACTGTGCCACTGGATTCAAGCTAGCCTGGCTGATGAAGGGTGATATACCCTGAAACCGGTCCCAGGATGCTTGTTTCCGGTCCAGGGAGGACCTGGCTTGGCAGTTCTGTCTGGACTGTTTCCATGAGGCACAGGGTCAAGACTGATTTGCATATGGCTGCCTCCAAACTGGGGTGGCGTAGTGGGCAAAACAAAGATGGATTTAACCCAGATCTCTTGACTGGGGGAGAATGTTTGAATCATTCAGCATTCTGTCCATCATTTGTTGCAGTTACACTTTTCGACCTAAGTGGGATGGGTATGCCCAGACGTGGATCTCTTGCTCACTGTGCTTCTGGATTCAAGCTAGCCTGGCTGATGAAGGGTGATATACCCTGAAACCAGTCCCAGGATTCTTGTTTCCGGTCCGGGGAGGACCTGGCTTGGCAGTTCTGTCTGGACTGTTCCCATGACGCAGAGGGTCAAGATTGATTTGCATATGGCTGGGTCCAAACTGGGGTGGCGTAGTGGGCAAAACAACAATGGATTTAACCCAGATCTCTTGACTGGGGGAGAATGTTTGAATCATTGAGCATTCTGTCCATCATATGTTGCAGTTACACTTTTCGCCCTAAGTGGGATGGGTATGCCCAGACGTGGGTCCCTTGCTAACTGTGACGCTGGATTCAAGCTAGCCTGGCTGAAGAAGGGTGATATACCCTGAAACAGGTCCCAGGATGCTTGTTTCCGGTCCAGGGAGGACCTGGCTTGGCAGTTCTGTCTAGACTGTTCCCATGAGGCACAGGGTCAAGACTGATTTGCATATGGCTACGTCCAAACTGGGGTGGCGTAGTGGGCAAAACAACGATGGATTTAACCCAGATCTCTTGACTGGAGGAGAATGTTTGAATCATTCAGCATTCTGTCCCTCATTTGTTGCAGTTACACTTTTCGCCCTAAGTGGGATGGGTATGCCCAGACGTGGGTCCCTTGCTCACTGTGCCACTGGATTCAAGCTAGCGTGGCTGATGAAGTGTGATATACCCTGAAACCGGTCCCAGGATGCTTGTTTCCGGTCCAGGGAGGACCTGGCTTGGCAGTTATGTCTGGACTGTTCCCATGAGGCACAGGGTCAAGACTGATTTGCATATGGTTGGGTCCAACTGGGGTGGCGTAGTGGGCAAAACAACAATGGATTTAACCCAGATCTCTTGACTGGGGGAGAATGTTTGAATCATTCAGCATTCTGTCCATCATTTGTTGCAGTTACACTTTTCGCCCTAAGTGGGATGGGTATGTCCAGACGTGGGTCCCTTGCTCACTGTGCCACTGGATTCAAGCTAGCCTGGGTGATAAAGGGTGATATACACTGAATCCGGTCCCACGATGCTTGTTTCCGGTCCAGGGAGGACCTGGCTTGGCAGTTCTTTCTGGTCTGTGCCCATGAGGCACAGGGTCAAGACTGATTTGCATATGGGTGGGTACAAAGTGGGGTGGCATAGTGGGCAAAACAACGATGAATTTAACCCAGATCTCTTGACAGTTGGAGAGTGTTTGAATCATTCAGCATTCTGTCCATCATTTGTTGCAGTTACACTTTTCGCCCTAAGTGGTATGGGTATGCCCAAACGTTGGTCCCTTGCTCACTGTGCCACTGGATTCAAGGTAGCCTGGCTGATGAAGGGTGATATACCCTGAAACTGGTCCCAGGATGCTTGGTTCTGGTCCAGGGAGGACCTGGCTTGGCAGTTCTGTCTGGACTGTTCCCATGAGGCACAGGGTCAAGATTGATTTGCATATGGCTGGGTCCAAACTGGCGTGGCGTAGTGGGCAAAACAACGATGGATTTAACCCAGATCTCTTGACTGGGGAGAGTGTTTGAATCATTCAGCATTCTGTCCCTCATTTGTTTGCAGATACACTTTTTGCCCTAAGTGGGATGGGTATGCCCAGATGTGGGTCCCTTGCTCACTGCCACTGGATTCAAGCTAGCCTGGCTGATGAAGGGTGATATACTCTGAAACTGGTCCCACAATGCTTTTTTCTGGTCCAGGGAGGACCTGGCTTGGCAGTTCTGTCTGGACTGTTCCCATGAGGCACAGGGTGAAGACTGATTTGCATATGGCGGGGTCCAAACTGGGGTGGCGTAGTGGGCAAAACAACAATCGATTTAACCCAGATCTCTTGACCTGGGGGAGAATGTTTGAATCATTCAGCATTCTGTCCATCATTTGTTGCAGTTACACTTTTCGCTCTAAGTGGGATGGGTATGCCCAGACGTGGGTCCCTTGCTCACTGTGCCACTGGATTCAAGCTAGACTGGCTGATGAAGGGTGATATACCCTGAAGCCGGTCACAGGATGCTTGTGTCCGGTCCAGGGAGGACCTGGCTTGGCAGTTCTGTCTGGACTGTTCCCATGAGGCACAGGGTCAAGACTGATTTGCATATGGCGGGGTCCAAACTGGGGTGGCGTAGTGGGCAAAACAACAATGGAATTAACCCAGATCTCTTGACTGTGGGAGAATGTTTGAATCATTCATCATTCTGTCCGTCATTTGTTGCAGTTACACTTTTTGCCATAAGTGGGATGGGTATGCCCAGACGTGGGTCCCTTGCTCACTGTGCCACTGGAATCAAGCTAGCCTGGCTGATGAAGGGTGATATACCCTGAAACCGGTCCCAGGATCCTTGTTTCTGGTCCAGGGAGGACCTGGCTTGGCAGTTCTGTTTTGAGTGTTCCTATGAGGCACAGGGTCAAGACTGATTTGCATATGGCTGGGTCCAAACTGGGGTGGCGTAGTGGGCAAAACAACAATGGATTTAACCCAGATCTCTTGACTGGGGGAGAATGTTTGAATCATTCAGCATTCTGTCCATCATTTGTTGCATCTACACATTTCGCCCTAAGTGGGATGGGTATGCCCAGACGGTGGTCCCTTGCTCACTGTGCCACTGGATTCAAGCTAGCCTGGCTGATGAAGGGTTATATACCCTGAAACTGGTCCCAGGATGCTTGTTTCCGGTCCAGGGAGGACCTGGCTTGGCAGTTCTGTCTGGACTGTTCCCATGACGCACATGGTCAAGATTGATTTGCATATGGCTGGGTCCAAACTGGGGTGGCGTAGTGGGCAAAACAACAATGGATTTAACCCAGATCTCTTGACTGGGGGAGAATGTTTGAATCATTCAGCATTCTGTCCATCATATGTTGCAGTTACACTTTTCGCCCTAAGTGGGATGGGTATGCCCAGACGTGGGTCCCTTGCTCACTGTGACACTGGATTCAAGCTAGCCTGGCTGATGAAGGGTGATATACCCTGAAACAGGTCCCAGGATGCTTGTTTCCGGTCCAGGGAGGACCTGGCTTGGCAGTTCTGTCTGGACTGTTCCCATGAGGCACAGGGTCAAGACTGATTTGCATATGGCTACGTCCAAACTGGGGTGGCGTATTGGGCAAAACAACGATGGATTTAACCCAGATCTCTTGACTGGGGGAGAATGTTTGAATCATTCAGCATTCTGTCCCTCATTTGTTGCAGTTACACTTTTCGCCCTAAGTGGGATGGGTATGCCCAGACGTGGGTCCCTTGCTCACTGTGCCACTGGATTCAAGCTAGCGTGGCTGATGAAGGGTGATATACCCTGAAACCGGTCCCAGGATGCCTGTTTCCGGTCCAGGGAGGACCTGGCTTGGCAGTTATGTCTGGACTGTTCCCATGAGGCACAGGGTCAAGACTGATTTGCATATGGTTGGGTCCAACTGGGGTGGCGTAGTGGGCAAAACAACAATGGATTTAACCCAGATCTCTTGACTGGGGGAGAATGTTTGAATCATTCAGCATTCTGTCCATCATTTGTTGCAGTTACACTTTTCGCCCTAAGTGGGATGGGTATGTCCAGACGTGGGTCCCTTGCTCACTGTGCCACTGGATTCAAGCTAGCCTGGGTGATAAAGGGTGATATACCCTGAATCCGGTCCCACGATGCTTGTTTCTGGTCCAGGGAGGACCTGGCTTGGCAGTTCTTTCTGGTCTGTGCCCATGAGGCACAGGGTCAAGACTGATTTGCATATGGGTGGGTACAAAGTGGGGTGGCGTAGTGGGCAAAACAACGATGAATTTAACCCAGATCTCTTGACTGCGGGTAGAGTGTTTGAATCATTCAGCATTCTGTCCATCATTTGTTGCAGTTACACTTTTCACCCTAAGTGGGATGGGTATGCCCAGATGTGGGTCCCTTGCTCACTGTGCCACTGGATTCAAGGTAGCCTGGCTGATGAAGGGTGATATACCCTGAATCTGGTCCCAGGATGCTTGTTTCCGGTCCAGGGAGGACCTGGCTTGGCAGTTCTGTCTGGACTGTTCCCATGAGGCACAGGGTCAAGATTTATTTGCATATGGCTGGGTCCAAACTGGGGTGGCGTAGTGGGCAAAACAACGATGGATTTAACCCAGATCTCTTGACTGGGGAGAGTGTTTATATCATTCAGCATTCTGTCCCTCATTTGTTGCAGTTACACTTTTCGCCCTAAGTGGGATGGGTATGCCCAGATGTGGGTCCCTTGCTCACTGTGCCACTGGATTCAAGCTAGCCTGGCTGATGAAGGGTGATATACTCTGAAACTGGTCCCACAATGCTTTTTTCTGGTCCAGGGAGGACCTGGCTTGGCAGTTCTGTCTGGACTGTTCCCATGAGGCACAGGGTCAAGACTGCTTTGCATATGGCGGGGTCCAAACTGGGGTGGAGTAGTGGGCAAAACAACAATGGATTTAACCCAGATCTCTTGACTGGGGGAGAATGTTTGAATCATTCAGCATTCTGTCCATCATTTGTTGCAGTTACACTTTTCGCTCTAAGTGGGATGGGTATGCCCAGACGTGGGTCCCTTGCTCACTGTGCCACTGGATTCAAGTTAGACTGGCTGATGAAGGGTGATATACCCTGAAGCCGGTCACAGAATGCTTGTGTCCGGTCCAGGGAGGACCTGGCTTGGCAGTTCTGTCTGGACTGTTCCCATGAGGCACAGGGTCAAGACTGATTTGCATATGGCTGGGTCCAAACTGGGGTGGTGTAGTGGGCAAAACAACGATGAATTTAACCCAGATCTCTTGACTGGGGGAGAATGTTTGAATCATTCAGCATTCTGTCCATCATTTGTTGCAGCTACACTTTTTCGCCCTAAGTGGGATGGGTATGCCCAGACGTTGGTCCCTTGCTCACTGTGCCACTGTATTCAAGCTAGCCTGGCTGATGAAGGGTGATATACCCTGAAACCGGTCCCAGGATGCTTGTTTCCAGTCCAGGGAGGACCTGGCTTGGCAGTTCTGTCTGGACCGTTCCCATGAGGCACAGGGTCAAGACTGATTTGCATATGGCTGCGTCCAAACTGGGGTGACGTAGTGGGCAAAACAAAGATGGATTTAACCCAGATCTCTTGACTGGGGGAGAATGTTTGAATCATTCAGCATTCTGTCCATCATTTGTTGCATCTACACTTTTCGCCCTAAGTGGGATGGGTATGCCCAGACGTGGGTCCCTTGCTCACTGTGCCACTGGATTCAACCTAGCCTGGCTGGTGAAGGGTGATATACCCTGAAAGCGGTCCCAGGATGCTTGTTTCCAGTCCAGGGAGGACCTGGCTTGGCAGTTCTGTCTGGACTGTTCCCATGAGACACAGGGTCAAGACTGATTTGCATATGGCTGGGTCCAAACTGAGGTGGCGTAGTGGGCAAAACATTGATGGATTTAACCCAGATCTCTTGACTGGGGGAGAATGTTTGAATCATTCAGCATTCTGTCCATCATTTGTTTCAGTTACACTTTTCGCCCTAAGTGGGATCGGTATGCCCAGACGTGTGTCCCTTGCTCACTGTGCCACTGGATTCAAGCTAGCCTGGCTGATGTAGGGTGATATACCCTGAAACCGGTCCCAGGATCCTTGTTTCCGGTCCAGGGAGGACCTGGCTTGGCAGTTCTGTCTTGACTGTTCCCTTGAGGCACAGGGTCAAGACTGATTTGCATATGGCTGGGTACATACTGGGGTGGCGTAGTGGGCAAAACAACGATGGATTTAACACAGACCTCTTGACTGGGGGAGAATGTTTGAATCATTCAGCATTCTGTCCATCATTTGTTGCAGTTACACTTTTCGGCCTAAGTGGGATGGGTATGCCCAGACGTGGGTCCCTTGCTCACTGTGCCACTGGATTCAAGCATGCCTGGCTGATGAAGGGTGATATACCCTGAAACCGGTCCCAGGATACTTGTTTCCGGTCCAGGGAGGACCTGGCTTGGCAGTTCTGCCTGGAATGTTCCCATGAGGCAGTGTCAAGACTGATTTGCATATGGCTGGGTCCAAACTGGGGTGGCGTAGTGGGCAAAACAACAATGGATTTAACCCAGATCTCTTGACTCGGGGAGAATGTTTGAATCATTCAGAATTCTGTCCATCATTTGTTGCAGTTACACTTTTCACCCTAAGTGGGATGGGTATGCCCAGACGTGGGTCCCTTGCTCACTGTGCCACTGGATTCAACCTAGCCTGGCTGGTGAAGGGTGATATACCCTGAAACTGGTCCCAGGATGCTTGTTTCCGGTCCAGGGAGGACCTGGCTTGGCAGTTCTGTCTGGACTGTTCCCATGAGACACAGGGTCAAGACTGAATTGCATATGGCTGGGTCCAAACTGGGGTGGCGTAGTGGGCAAAACATTGATGGATTTAACCCAGATCTCTTGACTGGGGGAGAATGTTTGAATCATTCAGCATTCTGTCCATCATTTGTTTCAGTTACACTTTTCGCCCTAAGTGGGATCGGTATGCCCAGACGTGGGTCCCTTGCTCACTGTGCCACTGGATTCAAGCTAGCCTGGCTGATGAAGGGTGATATACCCTGAAACCGGTCCCAGGATGCTTGTTTCCGGTCCAGGGAGGACCTGGCTTGGCAGTTGTGTCTGGACTGTTCCCATGAGGCACAGTGTCAAGACTGATTTGCATATGGCTGCGTCCAAACTGGGGTGGCGTAGTGGGCAAAACAACGATGGATTTAACCCAGATCTCTTGACTGGGGGAGAATGTTTGAATCATTCAGCATTCTGTCCCTCATTTGTTTGCAGTTACACTTTTCGCCCTAAGTGGGATGGGTATGTCCAGACGTGGATCCCTTGCTCACTGTGCCACTGGATTCAAGCTAGTGTGGCTGATGAAGGGTGATATACCCTGAAACCGGTCCCAGGATGCCTGTTTCTGGTCCAGGGAGGACCTGGCTTGGCAGTTATGTCTGGACTGTTCCCATGAGGCACAGGGTCAAGACTGATTTGCATATGGCTGGGTCCAACTGGGGTGGCGTAGTGGGCAAAACAACAATGGATTTAACCCAGATCTCTTGACTGGGGGAGAATGTTTGAATCATTCAGCATTCTGTCCATCATTTGTTCCAGTTACACTTTTCGCCCTAAGTGGGATGCGTATGCCCAGACGTGGGTCCCTTGCTCACTGTGCCACTGGATTCAAGGTAGCCTGGCTGATGAAGGGTGATACACCCTGAAACTGGTCCCAGGATGCTTGTTTCCGGTCCAGGAAGGACCTGGCTTGGCAGTTCTGTCTGGACTGTTCCCATGAGGCACAGGGTCAAGATTGATTTGCATATGGCTGGGTCCAAACTGGGGTGGCGTAGTGGGCAAAACAAAGATGGATTTAACCCAGATCTCTTGACTGGGGAGAGTGTTTGAATCATTCAGCATTCTGTCCATCATTTGTTGCAGTTACACTTTTCGCCCTAAGTGGGATGGGTATGCCCAGATGTGGGTCCCTTGCTCACTGTGCCACTGGATTCAAGCTAGCCTGGCTGATGAAGGGTGATATACTCTGAAACTGGTCCCACAATGCTTGTTTCTGGTCCAGGGAGGACCTGGCTTGGCAGTTCTGTCTGGACTGTTCCCATGAGGCACAGGGTCAAGACTGATTTGCATATGGCGGGGTCCAAACTGGGGTGGCGTAGTGGGCAAAACAATAATGGATTTAACCCAGATCTCTTGACTGTGGGAGAATGTTTGAATCATTCAGCATTCTGTCCGTCATCTGTTGCAATTACACTTTTTGCCATAAGTGGGATGGGTATGCCCAGACGTGGGTCCCTTGCTCACTGTGCCACTGGATTCAAGCTAGCCTGGCTGATGAAGGGTGATATACCCTGAAACCAGTCCCAGGATCCTTGTTTCTGGTCCAGGGAGGACCTGGCTTGGCAGTTCTGTTTTGAGTGTTCCTATGAGGCACAGGGTCAAGACTGATTTGCATATGGCTGGGTCCAAACTGGGGTGGCGTAGTGGGCAAAACAACAATGGATTTAACCCAGATCTCTTGACTGGGGGAGAATGTTTGAATCATTCAGCATTCTGTCCACCATTTGTTGCATCTACACATTTCGCCCTAAGTGGGATGGGTATGCCCAGACGTTGGTCCCTTGCTCACTGTGCCACTGGATTCAAGCTAGTCTGGCTGATGAAGAGTGATATACCCTGAAACCGGTCCCAGGATGCTTGTTTCCGGTCCACGGACGACCTGGCTTGGCAGTTCTGTCTGGACTGTTCCCATGACGCACAGGGTCAAGATTGATTTGCATATGTCTGGGTCCAAACTGGGGTGGCGTAGTGGGCAAAACAACAATGGATTTAACCCAGATCTCTTGACTGGGGGAGAATGTTTGAATCATTCAGCATTCTGTCCATCATATGTCGCAGTTACACTTTTCGCCCTAAGTGGGATGGGTATGCCCAGACGTGGGTCCCTTGCTAATTGTGCCACTGGATTCAAGCTAGCCTGGCTGATGAAGGGTGATATACCCTGAAACTGGTCCCAGGATCCTTGTTTCTGGTCCAGGGAGGACCTGGCTTGGCAGTTCTGTTTTGAGTGTTCCTATGAGGCACAGGGTCAAGACTGATTTGCATATGGCTGGGTCCAAACTGGGGTGGCGTAGTGGGCAAAACAACAATGGATTTAACCCAGATCTCTTGACTAGGGGAGAATGTTTGAATCATTCAGCATTCTGTCCATCATTTGTTGCATCTACACATTTCGCCCTAAGTGGGATGGGTATGCCCAGACGTTGGTCCCTTGCTCACTGTGCCACTGGATTCAAGCTAGTCTGGCTGATGAAGGGTGATATACCCTGAAACCGGTCTCAGGATGCTTGTTTCCGGTCCAGGGAGGACCTGGCTTGGCAGTTCTGTCTGGACTGTTCCCATGACGCACAGGGTCAAGATTGATTTGCATATGGCTGGGTCCAAACTGGGGTGGCGTAGTGGGCAAAACAACAATGGATTTAACCCAGATCTCTTGACTGGGGGAGAATGTTTGAATCATTCAGCATTCTGTCCATCATATGTTGCAGTTACACTTTTCGCCCTAAGTGGGATGGGTATGCCCAGACGTGGGTCCCTTGCTAACTGTGACACTGGATTCAAGCTAGCCTGGCTGATGAAGGGTGATATACCCTGAAACAGGTCCCAGGATGCTTGTTTCCGGTCCAGGGAGGACCTGGCTTGGCAGTTCTGTCTGGACTGTTCCCATGAGGCACAGGGTCAAGACTGATTTGCATATGGCTACGTCCAAACTGGGGTGGCGTAGTGGGCAAAACAACGATGGATTTAACCCAGATCTCTTGACTGGGGGAGAATGTTTGAATCATTCAGCATTCTGTCCCTCATTTGTTGCAGTTACACTTTTCGCACTAAGTGGGATGGGTATGCCCAGACGTGGGTCCCTTGCTCACTGTGCCACTGGATTCAAGCTAGCGTGGCTGATGATGAGTGATATACCCTGAAACCGGTCCCAGGATGCCTGTTTCCGGTCGAGGGAGGACCTGGCTTGGCAGTTATGTCTGGACTGTTCCCATGAGGCACAGGGTCAAGACTGATTTGCATATGGTTGGGTCCAACTGGGGTGGCGTAGTGGGCAAAACAACAATGGATTTAACCCAGATCTCTTGACTGGGAGAGAATGTTTGAATCATTCAGCATTCTGTCCATCATTTGTTGCAGTTACACTTTTCGCCCTAAGTGGGATGGGTATGTCCAGACGTGGGTCCCTTGCTCACTGTGCCACTGGATTCAAACTAGCCTGGCTGATAAAGGGTGATATACCCTGAATCCGGTCCCACAATGCTTGTTTCCGGTCCAGGGAGGACCTGGCTTGTCAGTTCTGTCTGGACTGTTCACATGAGGCACAGGGTCAAGACTGATTTGCATGTGGCTGGGTCCAATCTGGGGTGGCGTAGTGGGCAAAACAACGATGGATTTAACCCAGATCTCTTGACTGGGGGAGAATGTTTGAATCATTCAGCATTCTGTCCATCATTTGTTGCAGTTACACTTTTCGCCCTAAGTGGGATGGGTATGCCCAGACGTGGGTCCCTTGCTCACTGTGCCACTGGATTCAAGCTAGCCTGGGTGATAGAAGGGTGATATACACTGAATCCGGTCCCACGATGCTTGTTTCCGGTCCAGGGAGGACCTGGCTTGGCAGTTCTTTCTGGTCTGTGCCCATGAGGCACAGGGTCAAGACTGATTTGCATATGGGTGGGTACAAAGTGGGGTGGCATAGTGGGCAAAACAACGATGAATTTAACCCAGATCTCTTGACAGTTGGAGAGTGTTTGAATCATTCAGCATTCTGTCCATCATTTGTTGCAGTTACACTTTTCGCCCTAAGTGGTATGGGTATGCCCAAACGTTGGTCCCTTGCTCACTGTGCCACTGGATTCAAGGTAGCCTGGCTGATGAAGGGTGATATACCCTGAAACTGGTCCCAGGATGCTTGGTTCTGGTCCAGGGAGGACCTGGCTTAGCAGTTCTGTCTGGACTGTTCCCATGAGGCACAGGGTCAAGATTGATTTGCATATGGCTGGGTCCAAACTGGCGTGGCGTAGTGGGCAAAACAACGATGGATTTAACCCAGATCTCTTGACTGGGGAGAGTGTTTGAATCATTCAGCATTCTGTCCCTCATTTGTTGCAGATACACTTTTTGCCCTAAGTGGGATGGGTATGCCCAGATGTGGGTCCCTTGCTCACTGCCACTGGATTCAAGCTAGCCTGGCTGATGAAGGGTGATATACTCTGAAACTGGTCCCACAATGCTTTTTTCTGGTCCAGGGAGGACCTGGCTTGGCAGTTCTGTCTGGACTGTTCCCATGAGGCACAGGGTGAAGACTGATTTGCATATGGCGGGGTCCAAACTGGGGTGGCGTAGTGGGCAAAACAACAATCGATTTAACCCAGATCTCTTGACCTGGGGGAGAATGTTTGAATCATTCAGCATTCTGTCCATCATTTGTTGCAGTTACACTTTTCGCTCTAAGTGGGATGGGTATGCCCAGACGTGGGTCCCTTGCTCACTGTGCCACTGGATTCAAGCTAGACTGGCTGATGAAGGGTGATATACCCTGAAGCCGGTCACAGGATGCTTGTGTCCGGTCCAGGGAGGACCTGGCTTGGCAGTTCTGTCTGGACTGTTCCCATGAGGCACAGGGTCAAGACTGATTTGCATATGGCGGGGTCCAAACTGGGGTGGCGTAGTGGGCAAAACAACAATGGAATTAACCCAGATCTCTTGACTGTGGGAGAATGTTTGAATCATTCATCATTCTGTCCGTCATTTGTTGCAGTTACACTTTTCGCCATAAGTGGGATGGGTATGCCCAGACGTGGGTCCCTTGCTCACTGTGCCACTGGAATCAAGCTAGCCTGGCTGATGAAGGGTGATATACCCTGAAACCGGTCCCAGGATCCTTGTTTCTGGTCCAGGGAGGACCTGGCTTGGCAGTTCTGTTTTGAGTGTTCCTATGAGGCACAGGGTCAAGACTGATTTGCATATGGCTGGGTCCAAACTGGGGTGGCGTAGTGGGCAAAACAACAATGGATTTAACCCAGATCTCTTGACTGGGGGAGAATGTTTGAATCATTCAGCATTCTGTCCATCATTTGTTTGCATCTACACATTTCGCCCTAAGTGGGATGGGTATGCCCAGACGGTGGTCCCTTGCTCACTGTGCCACTGGATTCAAGCTAGCCTGGCTGATGAAGGGTTATATACCCTGAAACTGGTCCCAGGATGCTTGTTTCCGGTCCAGGGAGGACCTGGCTTGGCAGTTCTGTCTGGACTGTTCCCATGACGCACATGGTCAAGATTGATTTGCATATGGCTGGGTCCAAACTGGGGTGGCGTAGTGGGCAAAACAACAATGGATTTAACCCAGATCTCTTGACTGGGGGAGAATGTTTGAATCATTCAGCATTCTGTCCATCATATGTTGCAGTTACACTTTTCGCCCTAAGTGGGATGGGTATGCCCAGACGTGGGTCCCTTGCTCACTGTGACACTGGATTCAAGCTAGCCTGGCTGATGAAGGGTGATATACCCTGAAACAGGTCCCAGGATGCTTGTTTCCGGTCCAGGGAGGACCTGGCTTGGCAGTTCTGTCTGGACTGTTCCCATGAGGCACAGGGTCAAGACTGATTTGCATATGGCTACGTCCAAACTGGGGTGGCGTATTGGGCAAAACAACGATGGATTTAACCCAGATCTCTTGACTGGGGGAGAATGTTTGAATCATTCAGCATTCTGTCCCTCATTTGTTGCAGTTACACTTTTCGCCCTAAGTGGGATGGGTATGCCCAGACGTGGGTCCCTTGCTCACTGTGCCACTGGATTCAAGCTAGCGTGGCTGATGAAGGGTGATATACCCTGAAACCGGTCCCAGGATGCCTGTTTCCGGTCCAGGGAGGACCTGGCTTGGCAGTTATGTCTGGACTGTTCCCATGAGGCTCAGGGTCAAGACTGATTTGCATATGGTTGGGTCCAACTGGGGTGGCGTAGTGGGCAAAACAACAATGGATTTAACCCAGATCTCTTGACTGGGGGAGAATGTTTGAATCATTCAGCATTCTGTCCATCATTTGTTGCAGTTACACTTTTCGCCCTAAGTGGGATGGGTATGTCCAGACGTGGGTCCCTTGCTCACTGTGCCACTGGATTCAAGCTAGCCTGGGTGATAAAGGGTGATATACCCTGAATCCGGTCCCACGATGCTTGTTTCTGGTCCAGGGAGGACCTGGCTTGGCAGTTCTTTCTGGTCTGTGCCCATGAGGCACAGGGTCAAGACTGATTTGCATATGGGTGGGTACAAAGTGGGGTGGCGTAGTGGGCAAAACAACGATGAATTTAACCCAGATCTCTTGACTGCGGGTAGAGTGTTTGAATCATTCAGCATTCTGTCCATCATTTGTTGCAGTTACACTTTTCACCCTAAGTGGGATGGGTATGCCCAGATGTGGGTCCCTTGCTCACTGTGCCACTGGATTCAAGGTAGCCTGGCTGATGAAGGGTGATATACCCTGAATCTGGTCCCAGGATGCTTGTTTCCGGTCCAGGGAGGACCTGGCTTGGCAGTTCTGTCTGGACTGTTCCCATGAGGCACAGGGTCAAGATTTATTTGCATATGGCTGGGTCCAAACTGGGGTGGCGTAGTGGGCAAAACAACGATGGATTTAACCCAGATCTCTTGACTGGGGAGAGTGTTTATATCATTCAGCATTCTGTCCCTCATTTGTTGCAGTTACACTTTTCGCCCTAAGTGGGATGGGTATGCCCAGATGTGGGTCCCTTGCTCACTGTGCCACTGGATTCAAGCTAGCCTGGCTGATGAAGGGTGATATACTCTGAAACTGGTCCCACAATGCTTTTTTCTGGTCCAGGGAGGACCTGGCTTGGCAGTTCTGTCTGGACTGTTCCCATGAGGCACAGGGTCAAGACTGCTTTGCATATGGCGGGGTCCAAACTGGGGTGGCGTAGTGGGCAAAACAACAATGGATTTAACCCAGATCTCTTGACTGGGGGAGAATGTTTGAATCATTCAGCATTCTGTCCATCATTTGTTGCAGTTACACTTTTCGCTCTAAGTGGGATGGGTATGCCCAGACGTGGGTCCCTTGCTCACTGTGCCACTGGATTCAAGTTAGACTGGCTGATGAAGGGTGATATACCCTGAAGCCGGTCACAGAATGCTTGTGTCCGGTCCAGGGAGGACCTGGCTTGGCAGTTCTGTCTGGACTGTTCCCATGAGGCACAGGGTCAAGACTGATTTGCATATGGCTGGGTCCAAACTGGGGTGGTGTAGTGGGCAAAACAACGATGAATTTAACCCAGATCTCTTGACTGGGGGAGAATGTTTGAATCATTCAGCATTCTGTCCATCATTTGTTGCAGCTACACTTTTCGCCCTAAGTGGGATGGGTATGCCCAGACGTTGGTCCCTTGCTCACTGTGCCACTGTATTCAAGCTAGCCTGGCTGATGAAGGGTGATATACCCTGAAACCGGTCCCAGGATGCTTGTTTCCAGTCCAGGGAGGACCTGGCTTGGCAGTTCTGTCTGGACCGTTCCCATGAGGCACAGGGTCAAGACTGATTTGCATATGGCTGCGTCCAAACTGGGGTGACGTAGTGGGCAAAACAAAGATGGATTTAACCCAGATCTCTTGACTGGGGGAGAATGTTTGAATCATTCAGCATTCTGTCCATCATTTGTTGCATCTACACTTTTCGCCCTAAGTGGGATGGGTATGCCCAGACGTGGGTCCCTTGCTCACTGTGCCACTGGATTCAACCTAGCCTGGCTGGTGAAGGGTGATATACCCTGAAAGCGGTCCCAGGATGCTTGTTTCCAGTCCAGGGAGGACCTGGCTTGGCAGTTCTGTCTGGACTGTTCCCATGAGACACAGGGTCAAGACTGATTTGCATATGGCTGGGTCCAAACTGAGGTGGCGTAGTGGGCAAAACATTGATGGATTTAACCCAGATCTCTTGACTGGGGGAGAATGTTTGAATCATTCAGCATTCTGTCCATCATTTGTTTCAGTTACACTTTTCGCCCTAAGTGGGATCGGTATGCCCAGACGTGTGTCCCTTGCTCACTGTGCCACTGGATTCAAGCTAGCCTGGCTGATGTAGGGTGATATACCCTGAAACCGGTCCCAGGATCCTTGTTTCCGGTCCAGGGAGGACCTGGCTTGGCAGTTCTGTCTTGACTGTTCCCTTGAGGCACAGGGTCAAGACTGATTTGCATATGGCTGGGTACATACTGGGGTGGCGTAGTGGGCAAAACAACGATGGATTTAACACAGACCTCTTGACTGGGGGAGAATGTTTGAATCATTCAGCATTCTGTCCATCATTTGTTGCAGTTACACTTTTCGGCCTAAGTGGGATGGGTATGCCCAGACGTGGGTCCCTTGCTCACTGTGCCACTGGATTCAAGCATAGCCTGGCTGATGAAGGGTGATATACCCTGAAACCGGTCCCAGGATACTTGTTTCCGGTCCAGGGAGGACCTGGCTTGGCAGTTCTGCCTGGAATGTTCCCATGAGGCAGTGTCAAGACTGATTTGCATATGGCTGGGTCCAAACTGGGGTGGCGTAGTGGGCAAAACAACAATGGATTTAACCCAGATCTCTTGACTCGGGGAGAATGTTTGAATCATTCAGAATTCTGTCCATCATTTGTTGCAGTTACACTTTTCACCCTAAGTGGGATGGGTATGCCCAGACGTGGGTCCCTTGCTCACTGTGCCACTGGATTCAACCTAGCCTGGCTGGTGAAGGGTGATATACCCTGAAACTGGTCCCAGGATGCTTGTTTCCGGTCCAGGGAGGACCTGGCTTGGCAGTTCTGTCTGGACTGTTCCCATGAGACACAGGGTCAAGACTGAATTGCATATGGCTGGGTCCAAACTGGGGTGGCGTAGTGGGCAAAACATTGATGGATTTAACCCAGATCTCTTGACTGGGGGAGAATGTTTGAATCATTCAGCATTCTGTCCATCATTTGTTTCAGTTACACTTTTCGCCCTAAGTGGGATCGGTATGCCCAGACGTGGGTCCCTTGCTCACTGTGCCACTGGATTCAAGCTAGCCTGGCTGATGAAGGGTGATATACCCTGAAACCGGTCCCAGGATGCTTGTTTCCGGTCCAGGGAGGACCTGGCTTGGCAGTTCGTGCCTGGACTGTTCCCATGAGGCACAGTGTCAAGACTGATTTGCATATGGCTGCGTCCAAACTGGGGTGGCGTAGTGGGCAAAACAACGATGGATTTAACCCAGATCTCTTGACTGGGGGAGAATGTTTGAATCATTCAGCATTCTGTCCCTCATTTGTTTGCAGTTACACTTTTCGCCCTAAGTGGGATGGGTATGTCCAGACGTGGATCCCTTGCTCACTGTGCCACTGGATTCAAGCTAGTGTGGCTGATGAAGGGTGATATACCCTGAAACCGGTCCCAGGATGCCTGTTTCTGGTCCAGGGAGGACCTGGCTTGGCAGTTATGTCTGGACTGTTCCCATGAGGCACAGGGTCAAGACTGATTTGCATATGGCTGGGTCCAACTGGGGTGGCGTAGTGGGCAAAACAACAATGGATTTAACCCAGATCTCTTGACTGGGGGAGAATGTTTGAATCATTCAGCATTCTGTCCATCATTTGTTCCAGTTACACTTTTCGCCCTAAGTGGGATGCGTATGCCCAGACGTGGGTCCCTTGCTCACTGTGCCACTGGATTCAAGGTAGCCTGGCTGATGAAGGGTGATACACCCTGAAACTGGTCCCAGGATGCTTGTTTCCGGTCCAGGAAGGACCTGGCTTGGCAGTTCTGTCTGGACTGTTCCCATGAGGCACAGGGTCAAGATTGATTTGCATATGGCTGGGTCCAAACTGGGGTGGCGTAGTGGGCAAAACAAAGATGGATTTAACCCAGATCTCTTGACTGGGGAGAGTGTTTGAATCATTCAGCATTCTGTCCATCATTTGTTGCAGTTACACTTTTCGCCCTAAGTGGGATGGGTATGCCCAGATGTGGGTCCCTTGCTCACTGTGCCACTGGATTCAAGCTAGCCTGGCTGATGAAGGGTGATATACTCTGAAACTGGTCCCACAATGCTTGTTTCTGGTCCAGGGAGGACCTGGCTTGGCAGTTCTGTCTGGACTGTTCCCATGAGGCACAGGGTCAAGACTGATTTGCATATGGCGGGGTCCAAACTGGGGTGGCGTAGTGGGCAAAACAATAATGGATTTAACCCAGATCTCTTGACTGTGGGAGAATGTTTGAATCATTCAGCATTCTGTCCGTCATTTGTTGCAGTTACACTTTTTGCCATAAGTGGGATGGGTATGCCCAGACGTGGGTCCCTTGCTCACTGTGCCACTGGATTCAAGCTAGCCTGGCTGATGAAGGGTGATATACCCTGAAACCAGTCCCAGGATCCTTGTTTCTGGTCCAGGGAGGACCTGGCTTGGCAGTTCTGTTTTGAGTGTTCCTATGAGGCACAGGGTCAAGACTGATTTGCATATGGCTGGGTCCAAACTGGGGTGGCGTAGTGGGCAAAACAACAATGGATTTAACCCAGATCTCTTGACTGGGGGAGAATGTTTGAATCATTCAGCATTCTGTCCACCATTTGTTGCATCTAACACATTTCGCCCTAAGTGGGATGGGTATGCCCAGACGTTGGTCCCTTGCTCACTGTGCCACTGGATTCAAGCTAGTCTGGCTGATGAAGAGTGATATACCCTGAAACCGGTCCCAGGATGCTTGTTTCCAGTCCACGGACGACCTGGCTTGGCAGTTCTGTCTGGACTGTTCCCATGGCGCACAGGGTCAAGATTGATTTGCATATGTCTGGGTCCAAACTGGGGTGGCGTAGTGGGCAAAACAACAATGGATTTAACCCAGATCTCTTGACTGGGGGAGAATGTTTGAATCATTCAGCATTCTGTCCATCATATGTCTGCAGTTACACTTTTCGCCCTAAGTGGGATGGGTATGCCCAGACGTGGGTCCCTTGCTAATTGTGCCACTGGATTCAAGCTAGCCTGGCTGATGAAGGGTGATATACCCTGAAACTGGTCCCAGGATCCTTGTTTCTGGTCCAGGGAGGACCTGGCTTGGCAGTTCTGTTTTGAGTGTTCCTATGAGGCACAGGGTCAAGACTGATTTGCATATGGCTGGGTCCAAACTGGGGTGGCGTAGTGGGCAAAACAACAATGGATTTAACCCAGATCTCTTGACTAGGGGAGAATGTTTGAATCATTCAGCATTCTGTCCATCATTTGTTGCATCTAACACATTTCGCCCTAAGTGGGATGGGTATGCCCAGACGTTGGTCCCTTGCTCACTGTGCCACTGGATTCAAGCTAGTCTGGCTGATGAAGGGTGATATACCCTGAAACCGGTCTCAGGATGCTTGTTTCCGGTCCAGGGAGGACCTGGCTTGGCAGTTCTGTCTGGACTGTTCCCATGACGCACAGGGTCAAGATTGATTTGCATATGGCTGGGTCCAAACTGGGGTGGCGTAGTGGGCAAAACAACAATGGATTTAACCCAGATCTCTTGACTGGGGGAGAATGTTTGAATCATTCAGCATTCTGTCCATCATATGTTGCAGTTACACTTTTCGCCCTAAGTGGGATGGGTATGCCCAGACGTGGGTCCCTTGCTAACTGTGACACTGGATTCAAGCTAGCCTGGCTGATGAAGGGTGATATACCCTGAAACAGGTCCCAGGATGCTTGTTTCCGGTCCAGGGAGGACCTGGCTTGGCAGTTCTGTCTGGACTGTTCCCATGAGGCACAGGGTCAAGACTGATTTGCATATGGCTACGTCCAAACTGGGGTGGCGTAGTGGGCAAAACAACGATGGATTTAACCCAGATCTCTTGACTGGGGGAGAATGTTTGAATCATTCAGCATTCTGTCCCTCATTTGTTTGCAGTTACACTTTTCGCACTAAGTGGGATGGGTATGCCCAGACGTGGGTCCCTTGCTCACTGTGCCACTGGATTCAAGCTAGCGTGGCTGATGATGAGTGATATACCCTGAAACCGGTCCCAGGATGCCTGTTTCCGGTCGAGGGAGGACCTGGCTTGGCAGTTATGTCTGGACTGTTCCCATGAGGCACAGGGTCAAGACTGATTTGCATATGGTTGGGTCCAACTGGGGTGGCGTAGTGGGCAAAACAACAATGGATTTAACCCAGATCTCTTGACTGGGAGAGAATGTTTGAATCATTCAGCATTCTGTCCATCATTTGTTTGCAGTTACACTTTTCGCCCTAAGTGGGATGGGTATGTCCAGACGTGGGTCCCTTGCTCACTGTGCCACTGGATTCAAACTAGCCTGGCTGATAAAGGGTGATATACCCTGAATCCGGTCCCACAATGCTTGTTTCCGGTCCAGGGAGGACCTGGCTTGTCAGTTCTGTCTGGACTGTTCACATGAGGCACAGGGTCAAGACTGATTTGCATGTGGCTGGGTCCAATCTGGGGTGGCGTAGTGGGCAAAACAACGATGGATTTAACCCAGATCTCTTGACTGGGGGAGAATGTTTGAATCATTCAGCATTCTGTCCATCATTTGTTTGCAGTTACACTTTTCGCCCTAAGTGGGATGGGTATGCCCAGACGTGGGTCCCTTGCTCACTGTGCCACTGGATTCAAGCTAGCCTGGCTGATGAAGGGTGATATACCCTGAAACCTGTCCCAGGATGCTTGTTTCCGGTCCAGGGAGGACCTGGCTTGGCAGTTCTGTCTGAACTGTTTCCATGAGGCACAGGGTCAAGACTGATTTGCATATGGCTGCGTCCAAACTGGGGTGGCGTAGTGGGCAAAACAAAGATGGATTTAACCCAGATCTCTTGACTGGGGGAGAATGTTTGAATCATTCAGCATTCTGTCCATCATTTGTTGCAGTTACACTTTTCGACCTAAGTGGGATGGGTATGCCCAGACGTGGATCTCTTGCTCACTGTGCTTCTGGATTCAAGCTAGCCTGGCTGATGAAGGGTGATATACCCTGAAACCGGTCCCAGGATGCTTGTTTCCGGTCCAGGGAGGACCTGGCTTGGCAATTCTGTCTGGACTGTTCCCATGAGGCACAGGGTCAAGACTGATTTGCATATGGCTGCGTCCAAACTGGGGTGGCGTAGTGGGCAAAACAAAGATGGATTTAACCCAGATCTCTTGACTAGGGGAGAATGTTTGAATCATTCAGCATTCTGTCCATCATTTGTTGCAGTTACACTTTTCGCCCTAAGTGGGATGGGTATGCCCAGACGTGGGTCCCTTGCTCACTGTGCCACTGGATTCAAGCTAGCCTGGCTGATGAAGGGTGATATACCCTGAAACCGGTACCAGGATGCTTGTTTCCGGTCAAGGGAGGACCTGGCTTGGCAGTTCTGTCTGGACTGTTCCCATGAGGCACAGGGTCAAGATTGATTTGCATATGGCTGGGTCCAAACTGGGGTGGCGTAGTGGGCAAAACAACAATGGATTTAACCCAGATCTCTTGACTGGGGGAGAATGTTTGAATCATTCAGCATTCTGTCCATCATATGTTGCAGTTACACTTTTCGTCCTAAGTTGGATGGGTATGCCCAGACGTGGGTCCCTTGCTCACTGTGCCACTGGATTCAAGCTAGCCTGGCTGATGAAGGGTGATATACCCTGAAACCGGTCCCAGGATGCTTGTTTCCGGTCCAGGGAGGACCTGGCTTGGCAGTTCTGTCTGGACTGTTCCCATGGGGCACAGGGTCAAGATTGATTTGCATATGGCTGGGTCCAAACTGGGGTGGCGTAGTGGGCAAAACAACGATGGATTTAACCCAGATCTCTTGACTGGGGGAGAATGTTTGAATCATTCAGCATTCTGTCCATCATATGTTGCAGTTACACTTTTTGCCCTAAGTTGGATGGGTATGCCCAGACGTGGGTCCCATGCTCACTGTGACACTGGATTCAAGCTAGCCTGGCTGATGAAGGGTGATATACCCTGAAACCGGTCCCAGGATGCTTGTTTCCGGTCCAGGGAGGACCTGGCTTGGCAGTTCTGTCTGGACTGTTCCCATGAGGCACAGGGTCAAGACTGATTTGCATATGGCTGCGTCCAAACTGGGGTGGCGTAGTGGGCAAAACAACAATGGATGTAACCCAGATCTCTTGACTCGGGGAGAATGTTTGAATCATTCAGAATTCTGTCCATCATTTGTTGCAGTTACACTTTTCAGCCCTAAGTTTGATGGGTATGCCCAGACGTGGGTCCCTTGCTCACTGTGCCACTGCATTCAACCTAGCCTGGCTGGTGAAGGGTGATATACCCTGAAACCGGTCCCAGGCTGCTTGTTTCCGGTCCAGGGAGGACCTGGCTTGGCAGTTCTGTCTGGACTGTTCCCATGGCACACAGGGTCAAGACTGATTTGCATATGGCTGGGTCCAAACTGGGGTGGCGTAGTGGGCAAAACATTGTTGGATTTAACCCAGATCTCTTGACTGGGGGAGAATGTTTGAATCATTCAGCATTCTGTCCATCATTTGTTTGCAGTTACACTTTTAGCCCTAAGTGGGATCGGTATGCCCAGAAGTGGATCCCTTGCTCACTGTGCCACTGGATTCAAGCTAGCCTGGCTGATGAAGGGTGATATAACCTGAAACAGGTCCCAGGATGCTTGTTTTCGGTACAGGGAGGACCTGGCTTGGCAGTTCTGTCTGGACTGTTCCCATGAGGCACAGGGTCAAGACTGATTTGCATATGGCTGGGTCCATACTGGGGTGGCGTAGTGGGCAAAACAACTATGGATTTAACCCAGATCTCTTGACTGGGGGAGAATGTTTGAATCATTCAGCATTCTGTCCATCATTTGTTGCAGTTACACTTTTCGACCTAAGTGGGATGGGTATGCCCAGACGTGGGTCCCTTGCTCACTGTGCCACTGGATTCAAGCTAGCCTGGCTGATGAAGGGTGATATACCCTGAAACCGGTCCCAGGATGCTTGTTTCCGGTCCAGGGAGGACCTGGCTTGTCAGTTCTGTCTGGACTGTTTCCATGAGGCACAGGGTCAAGACTGATTTGCATATGGCTGCGTCCAAACTGGGGTGGCGTAGTGGGCAAAACAAAGATGGATTTAACCCAGATCTCTTGACTGGGGGAGAATGTTTGAATCATTCAGCATTCTGTCCATTATTTGTTGCAGTTACACTTTTCGACCTAAGTGGGATGGGTATGCCCAGACGTGGATCTCTTGCTCACTGTGCTTCTGGATTCAAGCTAGCCTGGCTGATGAAGGGTGATATACCCTGAAACCGGTCCCAGGATGCTTGTTTCCGGTCCAGGGAGGACCTGGCTTGGCAGTTCTGTCTGGACTGTTCCCATGAGGCACAGGGTCAAGACTGATTTGCATATGGCTGCGTCCAAACTGGGGTGGCGTAGTGGGCAAAACAAAGATGGATTTAACCCAGATCACTTGACTGGGGGAGAATGTTTGAATCATTCAGCATTCTATCCATCATTTGTTGCAGTTACACTTTTCGCCCTAAGTGGGATGGGTATGCCCAGACGTGGGTCCCTTGCTCACTGTGCCACTGGATTCAAGCTAGCCTGGCTGATGAAGGGTGATATACCCTGAAACCGGTCCCAGGATGCTTGTTTCCGGTCCAGGGAGGACCTGGCCTGGCAGTTCTGTCTGGACTGTTCCCATGAGGCACAGGGTCAAGATTGATTTGCATATGGCTGGGTCCAAACTGGGGTGGCGTAGTGGGCAAAACAACGATGGATTTAACCCAGATCTCTTCACTGGGGGAGAATGTTTGAATCATTCAGCATTCTGTCCATCATATGTTTGCAGTTACACTTTTCGTCCTAAGTTGGATGGGTATGCCCAGACGTGGGTCCCTTGCTCACTGTGCCACTGGATTCAAGCTAGCCTGGCTGATGAAGGGTGATATACCCTGAAACCGGTCCCAGGATGCTTGTTTCCGGTCCAGGGAGGACCTGGCTTGGCAGTTCTGTCTGGACTGTTCCCATGAGGCACAGGGTCAAGATTGATTTGCATATGGCTGGGTCCAAACTGGGGTGGCGTAGTGGGCAAAACAACGATGGATTTAACCCAGATCTCTTGACTGGGGGAGAATGTTTGAATCATTCAGCATTCTGTCCATCATATGTTTGCAGTTACACTTTTTGCCCTAAGTTGGATGGGTATGCCCAGACGTGGGTCCCATGCTCACTGTGACACTGGATTCAAGCTAGCCTGGCTGATGAAGGGTGTTATACCCTGAAACCGGTCCCAGGATGCTTGTTTCCGTTCCAGGGAGGACCTGGCTTGGCAGTTCTGTCTGGACTGTTCCCATGAGGCACAGGGCCAAGACTGATTTGCATATGGCTGGGTCCAAACTGGGGTGGCGTAGGGGCAAAACAATGATGGATTTAACCCAGATCTCTTGACTGGGGGAGAATGTTTGAATCATTCAGTATTCTGTCCATCATTTGTTGCAGTTACACTTTTCGCCCTAAGTGGGATGGGTATGCCCAGACGTGGGTCCCTTGCTCACTGTGCCACTGGATTCAAGCAAGCCTGGCTGATGAAGGGTGATATACCCTGAAACCGGTCCAGGATACTTGTTTCCGGTCCAGGGAGGACCTGGCTTGGCAGTTCTGCCTGGAATATTCCCATGAGGCACAGTGTCAAGTCTGATTTGCATATGGCTGGGTCCAAACTGTGGTGGCGTAGTGGGCAAAACAACAATGGATGTAACCCAGATCTCTTGACTCGGGGAGAATGTTTGAATCATTCAGAATTCTGTCCATCATTTGTTGCAGTTACACTTTTCACCCTAAGTGGGATGGGTATGCCCAGACGTGGGTCCCTTGCTCACTGTGCCACTGGATTCAACCTAGCCTGGCTGGTGAAGGGTGATATACCCTGAAACCGGTCCCAGGCTGCTTGTTTCCGGTCCAGGGAGGACCTGGCTTGGCAGTTCTGTCTGGACTGTTCCCATGGCACACAGGGTCAAGACTGATTTGCATATGGCTGGGTCCAAACTGGGGTGGCGTAGTGGGCAAAAGCATTATTGGATTTAACCCAGATCTCTTGACTGGGGGAGAATGTTTGAATCATTCAGCATTCTGTCCATCATTTGTTTCAGTTACACTTTTCGCCCTAAGTGGGATCGGTATGCCCAGAAGTGGATCCCTTGCTCACTGTGCCACTGGATTCAAGCTAGCCTGGCTGATGAAGGGTGATATAACCTGAAACAGGTCCCAGGATGCTTGTTTTCGGTACAGGGAGGACCTGGCTTGGCAGTTCTGTCTGGACTGTTCCCATGAGGCACAGGGTCAAGACTGATTTGCATATGGCTGGGTCCATACTGGGGTGGCGTAGTGGGCAAAACAATGATGGATTTAACCCAGATCTCTTGACTGGGGGAGAATGTTTGAATCATTCAGCATTCGGTCCATCATTTGTTGCAGTTACACTTTTCGCCCTAAGTGGGATGGGTATGCCCAGACGTGGGTCCCTTGCTCACTGTGCCACTGGATTCAAGCTAGCCTGGCTGATGAAGGGTGATATACCCTGAAACCGGTCCCAGGATGCTTGTTTCCGGTCCAGGGAGGACCTGGCTTGGCAGTTCTGTCTGGACTGTTTCCATGAGGCACAGGGTCAAGACTGATTTGCATATGGCTGCGTCCAAACTGGGGTGGCGTAGTGGGCAAAACAAAGATGGATTTAACCCAGATCTCTTGACTGGGGGAGAATGTTTGAATCATTCAGCATTCTGTCCATCATTTGTTGCAGTTACACTTTTCGACCTAAGTGGGATGGGTATGCCCAGACGTGGATCTCTTGCTCACTGTGCTTCTGGATTCAAGCTAGCCTGGCTGATGAAGGGTGATATACCCTGAAACCAGTCCCAGGATTCTTGTTTCCGGTCCGGGGAGGACCTGGCTTGGCAGTTCTGTCTGGACTGTTCCCGTGAGGCACAGGGTCAAGACTGATTTGCATATGGCTGGGTCCAAACTGGGGTGGCGTAGTGGGCAAAACAACAATGGATTTAACCCAGGTCTCTTGACTGGGAGAGAATGTTTGAATCATTCAGCATTCTGTCCATCATTTGTTGCAGTTACAGTTTTTGCCCTAAGTTGGATGGGTATGCCCAGACGTGGGTCCCATGCTCACTGTGACACTGGATTCAAGCTAGCCTGGCTGATGAAGGGTGTTATACCCTGAAACCGGTCCCAGGATGCTTGTTTCCGTTCCAGGGAGGACCTGGCTTGGCAGTTCTGTCTGGACTGTTCCCATGAGGCACAGGGCCAAGACTGATTTGCATATGGCTGGGTCCAAACTGGGGTGGCGTAGTGGGCAAAACAATGATGGATTTAACCCAGATCTCTTGACTGGGGGAGAATGTTTGAATCATTCAGTATTCTGTCCATCATTTGTTGCAGTTACACTTTTCGCCCTAAGTGGGATGGGTATGCCCAGACGTGGGTCCCTTGCTCACTGTGCCACTGGATTCAAGCAAGCCTGGCTGATGAAGGGTGATATACCCTGAAACCGGTCCAGGATACTTGTTTCCGGTCCAGGGAGGACCTGGCTTGGCAGTTCTGCCTGGAATATTCCCATGAGGCACAGTGTCAAGTCTGATTTGCATATGGCTGGGTCCAAACTGTGGTGGCGTAGTGGGCAAAACAACAATGGATGTAACCCAGATCTCTTGACTCGGGGAGAATGTTTGAATCATTCAGAATTCTGTCCATCATTTGTTGCAGTTACACTTTTCACCCTAAGTGGGATGGGTATGCCCAGACGTGGGTCCCTTGCTCACTGTGCCACTGGATTCAACCTAGCCTGGCTGGTGAAGGGTGATATACCCTGAAACCGGTCCCAGGCTGCTTGTTTCCGGTCCAGGGAGGACCTGGCTTGGCAGTTCTGTCTGGACTGTTCCCATGGCACACAGGGTCAAGACTGATTTGCATATGGCTGGGTCCAAACTGGGGTGGCGTAGTGGGCAAAACATTATTGGATTTAACCCAGATCTCTTGACTGGGGGAGAATGTTTGAATCATTCAGCATTCTGTCCATCATTTGTTTCAGTTACACTTTTCGCCCTAAGTGGGATCGGTATGCCCAGAAGTGGATCCCTTGCTCACTGTGCCACTGGATTCAAGCTAGCCTGGCTGATGAAGGGTGATATAACCTGAAACAGGTCCCAGGATGCTTGTTTTCGGTACAGGGAGGACCTGGCTTGGCAGTTCTGTCTGGACTGTTCCCATGAGGCACAGGGTCAAGACTGATTTGCATATGGCTGGGTCCATACTGGGGTGGCGTAGTGGGCAAAACAATGATGGATTTAACCCAGATCTCTTGACTGGGGAGAATGTTTGAATCATTCAGCATTCGGTCCATCATTTGTTGCAGTTACACTTTTCGCCCTAAGTGGGATGGGTATGCCCAGACGTGGGTCCCTTGCTCACTGTGCCACTGGATTCAAGCTAGCCTGGCTGATGAAGGGTGATATACCCTGAAACCGGTCCCAGGATGCTTGTTTCCGGTCCAGGGAGGACCTGGCTTGGCAGTTCTGTCTGGACTGTTTCCATGAGGCACAGGGTCAAGACTGATTTGCATATGGCTGCGTCCAAACTGGGGTGGCGTAGTGGGCAAAACAAAGATGGATTTAACCCAGATCTCTTGACTGGGGGAGAATGTTTGAATCATTCAGCATTCTGTCCATCATTTGTTGCAGTTACACTTTTCGACCTAAGTGGGATGGGTATGCCCAGACGTGGATCTCTTGCTCACTGTGCTTCTGGATTCAAGCTAGCCTGGCTGATGAAGGGTGATATACCCTGAAACCAGTCCCAGGATTCTTGTTTCCGGTCCGGGAGGACCTGGCTTGGCAGTTCTGTCTGGACTGTTCCCGTGAGGCACAGGGTCAAGACTGATTTGCATATGGCTGGGTCCAAACTGGGGTGGCGTAGTGGGCAAAACAACAATGGATTTAACCCAGGTCTCTTGACTGGGAGAGAATGTTTGAATCATTCAGCATCCTGTCCATCATTTGTTGCAGTTACAGTTTTTGCCCTAAGTGGGATGGGTATGCCCAGATGTGGGTCCCTTGCTCACTGTGCCACTGGATTCAAGCTAGCCTTGCTGATGAAGGGTGATATACACTGAAACCGGTCCCAGGATGCTTGTTTCCGGTCCAGGGAGGACCTGGCTTGGCAGTTCTGTCTGGACTGTTCCCATGAGGCACAGGGTCAAGATTGATTTGCATATGACTGGTTCCAAACTGGGGTGGCGTAGTGGGCAAAACAACAATGGATTTAACCCAGATCTCTTGACTGGGGGAGAATGTTTGAAACATTCAGCATTCTGTCCATCATATGATGAAGTTACACTTTTCGCCCTAAGTGGGATGGGTATGCCCAGACGTGGGTCCCTTGCTCACTGTGACACTGGATTCAAGCTAGCCTGGCTGATGAAGGGTGATATGCTCTGAAACCGGTCCCAGGATGCTTGTTTCCGGTCCAGGGAGGACCTGGCTTGGCAGTTCTGTCTGGACTGTTCCCAAGAGGCACAGGGTCAAGACTGATTTGCACATGGCTGCGTCGAAACTGGGGTGGCGTAGTGGGCAAAACGAAGATGGATTTAACCCAGATCTCTTGACTGGGGGAGAATGTTTGAATCATTCAGCATTCTGTCCATCATTTGTTGCAGTTACACTTTTTGCCCTAAGTGGGATGGGTATGCCCAGACGTGGGTCCCTTGCTCACTGTGCCACTGGATTCAAGCTAGCCTGGCTGATGAAGGGTGATATATCCTAAAACCGGTCCCAGGATGCTTGTCTCCGGTCCAGGGAGGACCTGGCTTGGCAGTTCTTTCTGGACTGTTCCCATGAGGCACAGGGTCAAGACTGATTTACATATGGCTGGGTACAAAGTGGGGTGGTGTAGTGGGCAAAACAACGATGGATTTAACCCAGATCTCTTGACTGGGGGAGAATGTTTGAATCATTCAGAATTATGTCCATCATTTGTTGCAGTTACACTTTTTGCCCTAAGTGGGATGGGTATGCCCAGACGTGGGTCCCTTGCTCACTGTGCCACTGGATTCAAGCTAGCCTGGCTTATGAAGGGTGATATACCCTGAAACCGGTCCCAGGATCCTTGTTTCTGGTCCAGGGAGGACCTGGCTTGGCAGTTCTGTCTTGAGTGTTCCTATGAGGCACAGGGTCAAGACTGATTTGCATATGGCTGGGACAAACTGGGGTGGTGTAGTGGGCAAAACAACAATGGATTTAACCCAGATCTCTTGACTGGGGGAGAATGTTTGAATCATTCAGCATTCTGTCCATCATTTGTTGCATCTACACTTTTCGCCCTAAGTGGGATGGGTATGCCCAGACGTGGGTCCCTTGCTCTCTGTGCCACTGGATTCAAATTAGCCTGGCTGATGAAGGGTGATATACCCTGAAACCGGTCCCAGGATGCTTCTTTCCGGTCCAGGGAGGACGTGGCTTGGCAGTTCTGCCTGGAATGTTCCCATGAGGCACAGTGTCAAGACTGATTTGCATATGGCTGGGTCCAAACTGGGGTGGCGTAGTGGGCAAAACATTGATGGATTTAACCCAGATCTCTTGACTGGGGGAGAATGTTTGAATCATTCAGCATTCTGTCCATCATTTGTTTCAGTTACACTTTTCGCCCTAAGTGGGATCGGTATGCCCAGACGTGGGTCCCTTGCTCACTGTGCCACTGGATTCAAGCTAGCCTGGGTGATGTAGGGTGATATACCCTGAAACCGGTCCCAGGATCCTTGTTTCCGGTCCAGGGAGGACCTGGCTTGGCAGTTCTGTCTTGACTGTTCCCATGAGGCACAGGGTCAAGACTGATTTGCATATGGCTGGGTACATACTGGGGTGGCGTAGTGGGCAAAACAACAATGGATTTAACCCAGATCTCTTGACTCGGGGAGAATGTTTGAATCATTCAGAATTCTGTCCATCATTTGTTGCAGTTACACTTTTCACCCTAAGTGGGATGGGTATGCCCAGACGTGGGTCCCTTGCTCACTGTGCCACTGGACTCAACCTAGCCTGGCTGGTGAAGGGTGATATACCCTGAAACTGGTCCCAGGATGCTTGTTTCCGGTCCAGGGAGGACCTGGCTTGGCAGTTCTGTCTGGACTGTTCCCATGAGACACAGGGTCAAGACTGAATTGCATATGGCTGGGTCCAAACTGGGGTGGCGTAGTGGGCAAAACATTGATGAATTTAACCCAGATCTCTTGACTGGGGGAGAATGTTTGAATCATTCAGCATTCTGTCCATCATTTGTTTCAGTTACACTTTTCGCCCTAAGTGGGATCGGTATGCCCAGACGTGGGTCCCTTGCTCACTGTGACACTGGATTCAAGCTAGCCTGGCTGATGAAGGGTGATATACCCTGAAACCGGTCCCAGGATGCTTGTTTCCGGTCCAGGGAGGACCTGGCTTGGCAGTTGTGTCTGGACTGTTCCCATGAGGCACAGTGTCAAGACTGATTTGCATATGGCTGCGTCCAAACTGGGGTGGCGTAGTGGGCAAAACAACGATGGATTTAACCCAGATCTCTTGACTGGGGGAGAATGTTTGAATCATTCAGCATTCTGTCCCTCATTTGTTGCAGTTACACTTTTTGCCCTAAGTGGGATGGGTATGCCCAGACGAGGGTCCCTTGCTCACTGTGCCACTGGATTCAAGCTAGTGTGGCTGATGAAGGGTGATATACCCTGAAACCGGTCCCAGGATGCCTGTTTCTGGTCCAGGGAGGACCTGGCTTGGCAGTTATGTCTGGACTGTTCCCATGAGGCACAGGGTCAAGACTGATTTGCATATGGCTGGGTCCAACTGGGGTGGCGTAGTGGGCAAAACAACAATGGATTTAACCCAGATCTCTTGACTGGGGGAGAATGTTTGAATCATTCAGCATTCTGTCCATCATTTGTTCCAGTTACACTTTTCGCCCTAAGTGGGATGGGTATGCCCAGACGTGGGTCCCTTGCTCACTGTGCCACTGGATTCAAGGTAGCCTGGCTGATGAAGGGTGATACACCCTGAAACTGGTCCCAGGATGCTTGTTTCCGGTCCAGGAAGGACCTGGCTTGGCAGTTCTGTCTGGACTGTTCCCATGAGGCACAGGGTCAAGATTGATTTGCATATGGCTGGGTCCAAACTGGGGTGGCGTAGTGGGCAAAACAAAGATGGATTTAACCCAGATCTCTTGACTGGGGAGAGTGTTTGAATCATTCAGCATTCTGTCCATCATTTGTTGCAGTTACACTTTTCGCCCTAAGTGGGATGGGTATGCCCAGATGTGGGTCCCTTGCTCACTGTGCCACTGGATTCAAGCTAGCCTGGCTGATGAAGGGTGAATTACTCTGAAACTGGTCCCACAATGCTTGTTTCTGGTCCAGGGAGGACCTGGCTTGGCAGTTCTGTCTGGACTGTTCCCATGAGGCACAGGGTCAAGACTGATTTGCATATGGCGGGGTCCAAACTGGGGTGGCGTAGTGGGCAAAACAATAATGGATTTAACCCAGATCTCTTGACTGTGGGAGAATGTTTGAATCATTCAGCATTCTGTCCGTCATTTGTTGCAGTTACACTTTTTGCCATAAGTGGGATGGGTATGCCCAGACGTGGGTCCCTTGCTCACTGTGCCACTGGATTCAAGCTAGCCTGGCTGATGAAGGGTGATATACCCTGAAACTGGTCCCAGGATCCTTGTTTCTGGTCCAGGGAGGACCTGGCTTGGCAGTTCTGTTTTCAGTGTTCCTATGAGGGACAGTGTCAAGACTGATTTGCATATGGCTGGGTCCAAACTGGGGTGGCGTAGTGGGCAAAACAACAATGGATTTAACCCAGATCTCTTGACTGTGGGAGAATGTTTGAATCATTCAGCATTCTGTCCACCATTTGTTGCATCTACACATTTCGCCCTAAGTGGGATGGGTATGCCCAGACGTTGGTCCCTTGCTCACTGTGCCACTGGATTCAAGCTAGTCTGGCTGATGAAGAGTGATATACCCTGAAACCGGTCCCAGGATGCTTGTTTCCGGTCCACGGACGACCTGGCTTGGCAGTTCTGTCTGGACTGTTCCCATGATGCACAGGGTCAAGATTGATTTGCATATGGCTGGGTCCAAACTGGGGTGGCGTAGTGGGCAAAACAACAATGGATTTAACCCAGATCTCTTGACTGGGGGAGAATGTTTGAATCATTCAGCATTCTGTCCATCATATGTCGCAGTTACACTTTTCGCCCTAAGTGGGATTGGTATGCCCAGACGTGGGTCCCTTGCTAATTGTGCCACTGGATTCAAGCTAGCCTGGCTGATGAAGGGTGATATACCCTGAAACTGGTCCCAGGATCCTTGTTTCTGGTCCAGGGAGGACCTGGCTTGGCAGTTCTGTTTTGAGTGTTCCTATGAGGCACAGGGTCAAGACTGATTTGCATATGGCTGGGTCCAAACTGGGGTGGAGTAGTGGGCAAAACAACAATGGATTTAACCCAGATCTCTTGACTAGGGGAGAATGTTTGAATCATTCAGCATTCTGTCCATCATTTGTTGCATCTACACATTTCGCCCTAAGTGGGATGGGTATGCCCAGACGTTGGTCCCTTGCTCACTGTGCCACTGGATTCAAGCTAGTCTGGCTGATGAAGGGTGATATACCCTGAAACCGGTCTCAGGATGCTTGTTTCCGGTCCAGGGAGGACCTGGCTTGGCAGGTCTGTCTGGACTGTTCCCATGACGCACAGGGTCAAGATTGATTTGCATATGGCTGGGTCCAAACTGTGGTGGCGTAGTTTGCAAAACAACAATGGATTTAACCCAGATCTCTTGACTGGGGGAGAATGTTTGAATCATTCAGCATTCTGTCCCTCATTTGTTGCAGTTACACTTTTCGCCCTAAGTGGGATGGGTATGCCCAGACGTGGGGCCCTTGCTCACTGTGCCACTGGATTCAAGCTAGCGTGGCTGATGATGGGTGATATACCCTGAAACCGGTCCCAGGATGCCTGTTTCCGGTCGAGGGAGGACCTGGCTTGGCAGTTATGTCTGGACTGTTCCCATGAGGCACAGGGTCAAGACTGATTTGCATATGGTTGGGTCCAACTGGGGTGGCGTAGTGGGCAAAACAACAATGGATTTAACCCAGATCTCTTGACTGGGGGAGAATGTTTGAATCATTCAGCATTCTGTCCATCATTTGTTGCAGTTACACTTTTCGTCCTAAGTGGGTTGGGTATGTCCAGACGTGGGTCCCTTGCTCACTGTGCCACTGGATTCAAGCTAGCCTGGCTGATAAAGGGTGATATACCCTGAATCCGGTCCCACGATGCTTGTTTCCGGTCCAGGGAGGACCTGGCTTGGCAATTCTTTCTGGTCTGTGCCCATGAGGCACAGGGTCAAGACTGATTTGCATATGGCTGGGTCCAAACTGGGGTGGCGTAGTGGGCAAAACAAAGATGGATTTAACCCAGATCTCTTGACTGGGGAGAGTGTTTGAATCATTCAGCATTCTGTCCATCATTTGTTGCAGTTACACTTTTCGCCCTAAGTGGGATGGGTATGCCCAGATGTGGGTCCCTTGCTCACTGTGCCACTGGATTCAAGCTAGCCTGGCTGATGAAGGGTGATATACTCTGAAACTGGTCCCACAATGCTTGTTTCTGGTCCAGGGAGGACCTGGCTTGGCAGTTCTGTCTGGACTGTTCCCATGAGGCACAGGGTCAAGACTGATTTGCATATGGCGGAGTCCAAACTGGGGTGGCGTAGTGGGCAAAACAACAATGGATTTAACCCAGATCTCTTGACTGTGGGAGAATGTTTGAATCATTCAGCATTCTGTCCGTCATTTGTTGCAGTTACACTTTTTGCCATAAGTGGGATGGGTATGCCCAGACGTGGGTCCTTTGCTCACTGTGCCACTGGATTCAAGCTAGCCTGGCTGATGAAGGGTGATATACCCTGAAACCGGTCCCAGGATCCTTGTTTCTGGTCCAGGGAGGACCTGGCTTGGCAGTTCTGTTTTGAGTGTTCCTATGAGGCACAGGGTCAAGACTGATTTGCATATGGCTGGGTCCAAACTGGGGTGGCGTAGTGGGCAAAACAACAATGGATTTAACCCAGATCTCTTGACTGGGGGAGAATGTTTGAATCATTCAGCATTCTGTCCATCATTTGTTGCATCTACACATTTCGCCCTAAGTGGGATGGGTATGCCCAGACGTTGGTCCGTTGCTCACTGTGCCACTGGATTCAAGCTAGCCTGGCTGATGAAGGGTGATATACCCTGAAACCGGTCCCAGGATGCTTGTTTCCGGTCCAGGGAGGACCTGGCTTGGCAGTTCTGTCTGGACTGTTCCCATGACGCAGAGGGTCAAGATTGATTTGCATATGGCTGGGTCCAAACTGGGGTGGCGTAGTGGGCAAAACAACAATGGATTTAACCCAGATCTCTTGACTGGGGGAGAATGTTTGAATCATTGAGCATTCTGTCCATCATATGTTGCAGTTACACTTTTCGCCCTAAGTGGGATGGGTATGCCCAGACGTGGGTCCCTTGCTAACTGTGACGCTGGATTCAAGCTAGCCTGGCTGAAGAAGGGTGATATACCCTGAAACAGGTCCCAGGATGCTTGTTTCCGGTCCAGGGAGGACCTGGCTTGGCAGTTCTGTCTAGACTGTTCCCATGAGGCACAGGGTCAAGACTGATTTGCATATGGCTACGTCCAAACTGGGGTGGCGTAGTGGGCAAAACAACGATGGATTTAACCCAGATCTCTTGACTGGAGGAGAATGTTTGAATCATTCAGCATTCTGTCCCTCATTTGTTGCAGTTACACTTTTCGCCCTAAGTGGGATGGGTATGCCCAGACGTGGGTCCCTTGCTCACTGTGCCACTGGATTCAAGCTAGCGTGGCTGATGAAGTGTGATATACCCTGAAACCGGTCCCAGGATGCTTGTTTCCGGTCCAGGGAGGACCTGGCTTGGCAGTTATGTCTGGACTGTTCCCATGAGGCACAGGGTCAAGACTGATTTGCATATGGTTGGGTCCAACTGGGGTGGCGTAGTGGGCAAAACAACAATGGATTTAACCCAGATCTCTTGACTGGGGGAGAATGTTTGAATCATTCAGCATTCTGTCCATCATTTGTTGCAGTTACACTTTTCGCCCTAAGTGGGATGGGTATGTCCAGACGTGGGTCCCTTGCTCACTGTGCCACTGGATTCAAGCTAGCCTGGGTGATAAAGGGTGATATACACTGAATCCGGTCCCACGATGCTTGTTTCCGGTCCAGGGAGGACCTGGCTTGGCAGTTCTTTCTGGTCTGTGCCCATGAGGCACAGGGTCAAGACTGATTTGCATATGGGTGGGTACAAAGTGGGGTGGCATAGTGGGCAAAACAACGATGAATTTAACCCAGATCTCTTGACAGTTGGAGAGTGTTTGAATCATTCAGCATTCTGTCCATCATTTGTTGCAGTTACACTTTTCGCCCTAAGTGGTATGGGTATGCCCAAACGTTGGTCCCTTGCTCACTGTGCCACTGGATTCAAGGTAGCCTGGCTGATGAAGGGTGATATACCCTGAAACTGGTCCCAGGATGCTTGGTTCTGGTCCAGGGAGGACCTGGCTTAGCAGTTCTGTCTGGACTGTTCCCATGAGGCACAGGGTCAAGATTGATTTGCATATGGCTGGGTCCAAACTGGCGTGGCGTAGTGGGCAAAACAACGATGGATTTAACCCAGATCTCTTGACTGGGGAGAGTGTTTGAATCATTCAGCATTCTGTCCCTCATTTGTTGCAGATACACTTTTTGCCCTAAGTGGGATGGGTATGCCCAGATGTGGGTCCCTTGCTCACTGCCACTGGATTCAAGCTAGCCTGGCTGATGAAGGGTGATATACTCTGAAACTGTTCCCACAATGCTTTTTCTGGTCCAGGGAGGACCTGGCTTGGCAGTTCTGTCTGGACTGTTCCCATGAGGCACAGGGTGAAGACTGATTTGCATATGGCGGGGTCCAAACTGGGGTGGCGTAGTGGGCAAAACAACAATCGATTTAACCCAGATCTCTTGACCTGGGGGAGAATGTTTGAATCATTCAGCATTCTGTCCATCATTTGTTGCAGTTACACTTTTCGCTCTAAGTGGGATGGGTATGCCCAGACGTGGGTCCCTTGCTCACTGTGCCACTGGATTCAAGCTAGACTGGCTGATGAAGGGTGATATACCCTGAAGCCGGTCACAGAATGCTTGTGTCCGGTCCAGGGAGGATCTGGCTTGGCAGTTCTGTCTGGACTGTTCCCATGAGGCACAGGGTCAAGACTGATTTGCATATGGCGGGGTCCAAACTGGGGTGGCGTAGTGGGCAAAACAACAATGGAATTAACCCAGATCTCTTGACTGTGGGAGAATGTTTGAATCATTCAGCATTCTGTCCGTCATTTGTTGCAGTTACACTTTTTGCCATAAGTGGGATGGGTATGCCCAGACGTGGGTCCCTTGCTCACTGTGCCACTGGAATCAAGCTAGCCTGGCTGATGAAGGGTGATATACCCTGAAACCGGTCCCAGGATCCTTGTTTCTGGTCCAGGGAGGACCTGGCTTGGCAGTTCTGTTTTGAGTGTTCCTATGAGGCACAGGGTCAAGACTGATTTGCATATGGCTGGGTCCAAACTGGGGTGGCGTAGTGGGCAAAACAACAATGGATTTAACCCAGATCTCTTGACTGTGGGAGAATGTTTGAATCATTCAGCATTCTGTCCATCATTTGTTGCATCTACACATTTCGCCCTAAGTGGGATGGGTATGCCCAGACGGTGGTCCCTTGCTCACTGTGCCACTGGATTCAAGCTAGCCTGGCTGATGAAGGGTTATATACCCTGAAACTGGTCCCAGGATGCTTGTTTCCGGTCCAGGGAGGACCTGGCTTGGCAGTTCTGTCTGGACTGTTCCCATGACGCACATGGTCAAGATTGATTTGCATATGGCTGGGTCCAAACTGGGGTGGCGTAGTGGGCAAAACAACAATGGATTTAACCCAGATCTCTTGACTGGGGGAGAATGTTTGAATCATTCAGCATTCTGTCCATCATATGTTGCAGTTACACTTTTCGCCCTAAGTGGGATGGGTATGCCCAGACGTGGGTCCCTTGCTCACTGTGACACTGGATTCAAGCTAGCCTGGCTGATGAAGGGTGATATACCCTGAAACAGGTCCCAGGATGCTTGTTTCCGGTCCAGGGAGGACCTGGCTTGGCAGTTCTGTCTGGACTGTTCCCATGAGGCACAGGGTCAAGACTGATTTGCATATGGCTACGTCCAAACTGGGGTGGCGTATTGGGCAAAACAACGATGGATTTAACCCAGATCTCTTGACTGGGGGAGAATGTTTGAATCATTCAGCATTCTGTCCCTCATTTGTTGCAGTTACACTTTTCGCCCTCAGTGGGATGGGTATGCCCAGACGTGGGTCCCTTGCTCACTGTGCCACTGGATTCAAGCTAGCGTGGCTGATGAAGGGTGATATACCCTGAAACCGGTCCCAGGATGCCTGTTTCCGGTCCAGGGAGGACCTGGCTTGGCAGTTATGTCTTGACTGTTCCCATGAGGCACAGGGTCAAGACTGATTTGCATATGGTTGGGTCCAACTGGGGTGGCGTAGTGGGCAAAACAACAATGGATTTAACCCAGATCTCTTGACTGGGGGAGAATGTTTGAATCATTCAGCATTCTGTCCATCATTTGTTGCAGTTACACTTTTCGCCCTAAGTGGGATGGGTATGTCCAGACGTGGGTCCCTTGCTCACTGTGCCACTGGATTCAAGCTAGCCTGGGTGATAAAGGGTGATATACCCTGAATCCGGTCCCACGATGCTTGTTTCTGGTCCAGGGAGGACCTGGCTTGGCAGTTCTTTCTGGTCTGTGCCCATGAGGCACAGGGTCAAGACTGATTTGCATATGGGTGGGTACAAAGTGGGGTGGCGTAGTGGGCAAAACAACGATGAATTTAACCCAGATCTCTTGACTGCGGGTAGAGTGTTTGAATCATTCAGCATTCTGTCCATCATTTGTTGCAGTTACACTTTTCACCCTAAGTGGGATGGGTATGCCCAGATGTGGGTCCCTTGCTCACTGTGCCCCTGGATTCAAGGTAGCCTGGCTGATGAAGGGTGATATACCCTGAATCTGGTCCCAGGATGCTTGTTTCCGGTCCAGGGAGGACCTGGCTTGGCAGTTCTGTCTGGACTGTTCCCATGAGGCACAGGGTCAAGATTTATTTGCATATGGCTGGGTCCAAACTGGGGTGGCGTAGTGGGCAAAACAACGATGGATTTAACCCAGATCTCTTGACTGGGGAGAGTGTTTATATCATTCAGCATTCTGTCCCTCATTTGTTGCAGTTACACTTTTCGCCCTAAGTGGGATGGGTATGCCCAGATGTGGGTCCCTTGCTCACTGTGCCACTGGATTCAAGCTAGCCTGGCTGATGAAGGGTGATATACTCTGAAACTGGTCCCACAATGCTTTTTCTGGTCCAGGGAGGACCTGGCTTGGCAGTTCTGTCTGGACTGTTCCCATGAGGCACAGGGTCAAGACTGCTTTGCATATGGCGGGGTCCAAACTGGGGTGGCGTAGTGGGCAAAACAACAATGGATTTAACCCAGATCTCTTGACTGGGGGAGAATGTTTGAATCATTCAGCATTCTGTCCATCATTTGTTGCAGTTACACTTTTCGCTCTAAGTGGGATGGGTATGCCCAGACGTGGGTCCCTTGCTCACTGTGCCACTGGATTCAAGTTAGACTGGCTGATGAAGGGTGATATACCCTGAAGCCGGTCACAGAATGCTTGTGTCCGGTCCAGGGAGGACCTGGCTTGGCAGTTCTGTCTGGACTGTTCCCATGAGGCACAGGGTCAAGACTGATTTGCATATGGCTGGGTCCAAACTGGGGTGGTGTAGTGGGCAAAACAACGATGAATTTAACCCAGATCTCTTGACTGGGGGAGAATGTTTGAATCACTCAGCATTCTGTCCATCATTTGTTGCAGCTACACTTTTTCGCCCTAAGTGGGATGGGTATGCCCAGACGTTGGTCCCTTGCTCACTGTGCCACTGTATTCAAGCTAGCCTGGCTGATGAAGGGTGATATACCCTGAAACCGGTCCCAGGATGCTTGTTTCCAGTCCAGGGAGGACCTGGCTTGGCAGTTCTGTCTGGACCGTTCCCATGAGGCACAGGGTCAAGACTGATTTGCATATGGCTGCGTCCAAACTGGGGTGACGTAGTGGGCAAAACAAAGATGGATTTAACCCAGATCTCTTGACTGGGGGAGAATGTTTGAATCATTCAGCATTCTGTCCATCATTTGTTGCATCTACACTTTTCGCCCTAAGTGGGATGGGTATGCCCAGACGTGGGTCCCTTGCTCACTGTGCCACTGGATTCAACCTAGCCTGGCTGGTGAAGGGTGATATACCCTGAAAGCGGTCCCAGGATGCTTGTTTCCAGTCCAGGGAGGACCTGGCTTGGCAGTTCTGTCTGGACTGTTCCCATGAGACACAGGGTCAAGACTGATTTGCATATGGCTGGGTCCAAACTGAGGTGGCGTAGTGGGCAAAACATTGATGGATTTAACCCAGATCTCTTGACTGGGGGAGAATGTTTGAATCATTCAGCATTCTGTCCATCATTTGTTTCAGTTACACTTTTCGCCCTAAGTGGGATCGGTATGCCCAGACGTGTGTCCCTTGCTCACTGTGCCACTGGATTCAAGCTAGCCTGGCTGATGTAGGGTGATATACCCTGAAACCGGTCCCAGGATCCTTGTTTCCGGTCCAGGGAGGACCTGGCTTGGCAGTTCTGTCTTGACTGTTCCCTTGAGGCACAGGGTCAAGACTGATTTGCATATGGCTGGGTACATACTGGGGTGGCGTAGTGGGCAAAACAACGATGGATTTAACACAGACCTCTTGACTGGGGGAGAATGTTTGAATCATTCAGCATTCTGTCCATCATTTGTTGCAGTTACACTTTTCGGCCTAAGTGGGATGGGTATGCCCAGACGTGGGTCCCTTGCTCACTGTGCCACTGGATTCAAGCATGCCTGGCTGATGAAGGGTGATATACCCTGAAACCGGTCCCAGGATACTTGTTTCCGGTCCAGGGAGGACCTGGCTTGGCAGTTCTGCCTGGAATGTTCCCATGAGGCAGTGTCAAGACTGATTTGCATATGGCTGGGTCCAAACTGGGGTGGCGTAGTGGGCAAAACAACAATGGATTTAACCCAGATCTCTTGACTCGGGGAGAATGTTTGAATCATTCAGAATTCTGTCCATCATTTGTTGCAGTTACACTTTTCACCCTAAGTGGGATGGGTATGCCCAGACGTGGGTCCCTTGCTCACTGTGCCACTGGATTCAACCTAGCCTGGCTGGTGAAGGGTGATATACCCTGAAACTGGTCCCAGGATGCTTGTTTCCGGTCCAGGGAGGACCTGGCTTGGCAGTTCTGTCTGGACTGTTCCCATGAGACACAGGGTCAAGACTGAATTGCATATGGCTGGGTCCAAACTGGGGTGGCGTAGTGGGCAAAACATTGATGGATTTAACCCAGATCTCTTGACTGGGGGAGAATGTTTGAATCATTCAGCATTCTGTCCATCATTTGTTTCAGTTACACTTTTCGCCCTAAGTGGGATCGGTATGCCCAGACGTGGGTCCCTTGCTCACTGTGCCACTGGATTCAAGCTAGCCTGGCTGATGAAGGGTGATATACCCTGAAACCGGTCCCAGGATGCTTGTTTCCGGTCCAGGGAGGACCTGGCTTGGCAGTTGTGTCTGGACTGTTCCCATGAGGCACAGTGTCAAGACTGATTTGCATATGGCTGCGTCCAAACTGGGGTGGCGTAGTGGGCAAAACAACGATGGATTTAACCCAGATCTCTTGACTGGGGGAGAATGTTTGAATCATTCAGCATTCTGTCCCTCATTTGTTGCAGTTACACTTTTCGCCCTAAGTGGGATGGGTATGTCCAGACGTGGATCCCTTGCTCACTGTGCCACTGGATTCAAGCTAGTGTGGCTGATGAAGGGTGATATACCCTGAAACCGGTCCCAGGATGCCTGTTTCTGGTCCAGGGAGGACCTGGCTTGGCAGTTATGTCTGGACTGTTCCCATGAGGCACAGGGTCAAGACTGATTTGCATATGGCTGGGTCCAACTGGGGTGGCGTAGTGGGCAAAACAACAATGGATTTAACCCAGATCTCTTGACTGGGGGAGAATGTTTGAATCATTCAGCATTCTGTCCATCATTTGTTCCAGTTACACTTTTCGCCCTAAGTGGGATGCGTATGCCCAGACGTGGGTCCCTTGCTCACTGTGCCACTGGATTCAAGGTAGCCTGGCTGATGAAGGGTGATACACCCTGAAACTGGTCCCAGGATGCTTGTTTCCGGTCCAGGAAGGACCTGGCTTGGCAGTTCTGTCTGGACTGTTCCCATGAGGCACAGGGTCAAGATTGATTTGCATATGGCTGGGTCCAAACTGGGGTGGCGTAGTGGGCAAAACAAAGATGGATTTAACCCAGATCTCTTGACTGGGGAGAGTGTTTGAATCATTCAGCATTCTGTCCATCATTTGTTGCAGTTACACTTTTCGCCCTAAGTGGGATGGGTATGCCCAGATGTGGGTCCCTTGCTCACTGTGCCACTGGATTCAAGCTAGCCTGGCTGATGAAGGGTGATATACTCTGAAACTGGTCCCACAATGCTTGTTTCTGGTCCAGGGAGGACCTGGCTTGGCAGTTCTGTCTGGACTGTTCCCATGAGGCACAGGGTCAAGACTGATTTGCATATGGCGGGGTCCAAACTGGGGTGGCGTAGTGGGCAAAACAACAATGGATTTAACCCAGATCTCTTGACTGGGGGAGAATGTTTGAATCATTCAGCATTCTGTCCGTCATTTGTTGCAGTTACACTTTTTGCCATAAGTGGGATGGGTATGCCCAGACGTGGGTCCCTTGCTCACTGTGCCACTGGATTCAAGCTAGCCTGGCTGATGAAGGGTGATATACCCTGAAACCAGTCCCAGGATCCTTGTTTCTGGTCCAGGGAGGACCTGGCTTGGCAGTTCTGTTTTGAGTGTTCCTATGAGGCACAGGGTCAAGACTGATTTGCATATGGCTGGGTCCAAACTGGGGTGGCGTAGTGGGCAAAACAACAATGGATTTAACCCAGATCTCTTGACTGGGGAGAATGTTTGAATCATTCAGCATTCTGTCCACCATTTGTTGCATCTACACATTTCGCCCTAAGTGGGATGGGTATGCCCAGACGTTGGTCCCTTGCTCACTGTGCCACTGGATTCAAGCTAGTCTGGCTGATGAAGAGTGATATACCCTGAAACCGGTCCCAGGATGCTTGTTTCCGGTCCACGGACGACCTGGCTTGGCAGTTCTGTCTGGACTGTTCCCATGACGCACAGGGTCAAGATTGATTTGCATATGTCTGGGTCCAAACTGGGGTGGCGTAGTGGGCAAAACAACAATGGATTTAACCCAGATCTCTTGACTGGGGGAGAATGTTTGAATCATTCAGCATTCTGTCCATCATATGTCGCAGTTACACTTTTCGCCCTAAGTGGGATGGGTATGCCCAGACGTGGGTCCCTTGCTAATTGTGCCACTGGATTCAAGCTAGCCTGGCTGATGAAGGGTGATATACCCTGAAACTGGTCCCATGATCCTTGTTTCTGGTCCAGGGAGGACCTGGCTTGGCAGTTCTGTTTTGAGTGTTCCTATGAGGCACAGGGTCAAGACTGATTTGCATATGGCTGGGTCCAAACTGGGGTGGCGTAGTGGGCAAAACAACAATGGATTTAACCCAGATCTCTTGACTAGGGGAGAATGTTTGAATCATTCAGCATTCTGTCCATCATTTGTTGCATCTACACATTTCGCCCTAAGTGGGATGGGTATGCCCAGACGTTGGTCCCTTGCTCACTGTGCCACTGGATTCAAGCTAGTCTGGCTGATGAAGGGTGATATACCCTGAAACCGGTCTCAGGATGCTTGTTTCCGGTCCAGGGAGGACCTGGCTTGGCAGTTCTGTCTGGACTGTTCCCATGACGCACAGGGTCAAGATTGATTTGCATATGGCTGGGTCCAAACTGGGGTGGCGTAGTGGGCAAAACAACAATGGATTTAACCCAGATCTCTTGACTGGGGAGAATGTTTGAATCATTCAGCATTCTGTCCATCATATGTTGCAGTTACACTTTTCGCCCTAAGTGGGATGGGTATGCCCAGACGTGGGTCCCTTGCTAACTGTGACACTGGATTCAAGCTAGCCTGGCTGATGAAGGGTGATATACCCTGAAACAGGTCCCAGGATGCTTGTTTCCGGTCCAGGGAGGACCTGGCTTGGCAGTTCTGTCTGGACTGTTCCCATGAGGCACAGGGTCAAGACTGATTTGCATATGGCTACGTCCAAACTGGGGTGGCGTAGTGGGCAAAACAACGATGGATTTAACCCAGATCTCTTGACTGGGGGAGAATGTTTGAATCATTCAGCATTCTGTCCCTCATTTGTTGCAGTTACACTTTTCGCACTAAGTGGGATGGGTATGCCCAGACGTGGGTCCCTTGCTCACTGTGCCACTGGATTCAAGCTAGCGTGGCTGATGATGGGTGATATACCCTGAAGCCGGTCCCAGGATGCCTGTTTCCGGTCGAGGAGGACCTGGCTTGGCAGTTATGTCTGGACTGTTCCCATGAGGCACAGGGTCAAGACTGATTTGCATATGGTTGGGTCCAACTGGGGTGGCGTAGTGGGCAAAACAACAATGGATTTAACCCAGATCTCTTGACTGGGAGAGAATGTTTGAATCATTCAGCATTCTGTCCATCATTTGTTGCAGTTACACTTTTCGCCCTAAGTGGGATGGGTATGTCCAGACGTGGGTCCCTTGCTCACTGTGCCACTGGATTCAAACTAGCCTGGCTGATAAAGGGTGATATACCCTGAATCCGGTCCCACAATGCTTGTTTCCGGTCCAGGGAGGACCTGGCTTGGCAGTTCTTTCTGGTCTGTGCCCATGAGGCACAGGGTCAAGACTGATTTGCATATGGTTGGGTCCAACTGGGGTGGCGTAGTGGGCAAAACAACAATGGATTTAACCCAGATCTCTTGACTGGGAGAGAATGTTTGAATCATTCAGCATTCTGTCCATCATTTGTTGCAGTTACACTTTTCGCCCTAAGTGGGATGGGTATGTCCAGACGTGGGTCCCTTGCTCACTGTGCCACTGGATTCAAACTAGCCTGGCTGATAAAGGGTGATATACCCTGAATCCGGTCCCACGATGCTTGTTTCCGGTCCAGGGAGGACCTGGCTTGGCAGTTCTTTCTGGTCTGTGCCCATGAGGCACAGGGTCAAGACTGATTTGTATATGGCTGGGTCCAAACTGGGGTGGCGTAGTGGGCAAAACAACAATGGATTTAACCCAGATCTCTTGACTGTGGGAGAATGTCTGAATCATTCAGCATTCTGTCCATCATTTGTTGCATCTACACATTTCGCCCTAAGTGGGATGGGTATGCCCAGACGTTGGTCCCTTGCTCACTGTGCCACTGGATTCAAGCTAGCCTGGCTGATGAAGGGTGATATACCCTGAAACCGGTCCCAGGATGCTTGTTTCCAGTCCAGGGAGGACCTGGCTTGGCAGTTCTGTCTGGACTGTTCCCATGACGCAGAGGGTCAAGATTGATTTGCATATGGCTGGGTCCAAACTGGGGTGGCGTAGTGGGCAAAACAACAATGGATTTAACCCAGATCTCTTGACTGGGGGAGAATGTTTGAATCATTCAGCATTCTGTCCATCATATGTTGCAGTTACACTTTTCGCCCTAAGTGGGATGGGTATGCCCAGACGAGGGTCCCTTGCTAACTGTGACGCTGGATTCAAGCTAGCCTGGCTGAAGAAGGGTGATATACCCTGAAACAGGTCCCAGGATGCTTGTTTCCGGTCCAGGGAGGACCTGGCTTGGCAGTTCTGTCTAGACTGTTCCCATGAGGCACAGGGTCAAGACTGATTTGCATATGGCTACGTCCAAACTGGGGTGGCGTAGTGGGCAAAACAACGATGGATTTAACCCAGATCTCTTGACTGGAGGAGAATGTTTGAATCATTCAGCATTCTGTCCCTCATTTGTTGCAGTTACACTTTTCGCCTTAAGTGGGATGGGTATGCCCAGACGTGGGTCCCTTGCTCACTGTGCCACTGGATTCAAGCTAGCGTGGCTGATGAAGGGTGATATACCCTGAAACCGGTCCCAGGATGCTTGTTTCCGGTCCAGGGAGGACCTGGCTTGGCAGTTATGTCTGGACTGTTCCCATGAGGCACAGGGTCAAGACTGATTTGCATATGGTTGGGTCCAACTGGGGTGGCGTAGTGGGCAAAACAACAATGGATTTAACCCAGATCTCTTGACTGGGGGAGAATGTTTGAATCATTCAGCATTCTGTCCATCATTTGTTGCAGTTACACTTTTCGCCCTAAGTGGGATGGGTATGTCCAGACGTGGGTCCCTTGCTCACTGTGCCACTGGATTCAAGCTAGCCTGGGTGATAAAGGGTGATATACACTGAATCCGGTCCCACGATGCTTGTTTCCGGTCCAGGGAGGACCTGGCTTGGCAGTTCTTTCTGGTCTGTGCCCATGAGGCACAGGGTCAAGACTGATTTGCATATGGGTGGGTACAAAGTGGGGTGGCATAGTGGGCAAAACAACGATGAATTTAACCCAGGTCTCTTGACTGTTGGAGAGTGTTTGAATCATTAAGCATTCTGTCCATCATTTGTTGCAGTTACACTTTTCGCCCTAAGTGGTATGGGTATGCCCAGACGTTGGTCCCTTGCTCACTGTGCCACTGGATTCAAGGTAGCCTGGCTGATGAAGGGTGATATACCCTGAAACTGGTCCCAGGATGCTTGTTTCTGGTCCAGGGAGGACCTGGCTTAGCAGTTCTGTCTGGTCTGTTCCCATGAGGCACAGGGTCAAGATTGATTTGCATATGGCTGGGTCCAAACTGGGGTGGCGTAGTGGGCAAAACAACGATGGATTTAACCCAGATCTCTTGACTGGGGAGAGTGTTTGAATCATTCAGCATTCTGTCCCTCATTTGTTGCAGATACACTTTTCGCCCTAAATGGGATGGGTATGCCCAGATGTGGGTCCCTTGCTCACTGTGCCACTGGATTCAAGCTAGCCTGGCTGATGAAGGGTGATATACTCTGAAACTGGTCCCACAATGCTTTTTTCTGGTCCAGGGAGGACCTGGCTTGGCAGTTCTGTCTGGACTGTTCCCATGAGGCACAGGGTGAAGACTGATTTGCATATGGCGGGGTCCAAACTGGGGTGGCGTAGTGGGCAAAACAACAATCGATTTAACCCAGATCTCTTGACCTGGGGGAGAATGTTTGAATCATTCAGCATTCTGTCCATCATTTGTTGCAGTTACACTTTTCGCTCTAAGTGGGATGGGTATGCCCAGACGTGGGTCCCTTGCTCACTGTGCCACTGGATTCAAGCTAGACTGGCTGATGAAGGGTGATATACCCTGAAGCCGGTCACAGAATGCTTGTGTCCGGTCCAGGGAGGACCTGGCTTGGCAGTTCTGTCTGGACTGTTCCCATGAGGCACAGGGTCAAGACTGATTTGCATATGGCGGGGTCCAAACTGGGGTGGCGTAGTGGGCAAAACAACAATGGATTTAACCCAGATCTCTTGACTGTGGGAGAATGTTTGAATCATTCAGCATTCTGTCCGTCATTTGTTGCAGTTACACTTTTTGCCATAAGTGGGATGGGTATGCCCAGACGTGGGTCCCTTTCTCACTGTGCCACTGGATTCAAGCTAGCCTGGCTGATGAAGGGTGATATACCCTGAAACCGGTCCCAGGATCCTTGTTTCTGGTCCAGGGAGGACCTGGCTTGGCAGTTCTGTTTTGAGTGTTCCTATGAGGCACAGGGTCAAGACTGATTTGCATATGGCTGGGTCCAAACTGGGGTGGCGTAGTGGGCAAAACAACAATGGATTTAACCCAGATCTCTTGACTGGGGGAGAATGTTTGAATCATTCAGCATTCTGTCCATCATTTGTTGTATCTACACATTTCGCCCTAAGTGGGATGGGTATGCCCAGACGTTGGTCCCTTGCTCACTGTGCCACTGGATTCAAGCTAGCCTGGCTGATGAAGGGTGATATACCCTGAAACCGGTCCCAGGATGCTTGTTTCCGGTCCAGGGAGGACCTGGCTTGGCAGTTCTGTCTGGACTGTTCCCATGACGCACAGGGTCAAGATTGATTTGCATATGGCTGGGTCCAAACTGGGGTGGCGTAGTGGGCAAAACAACAATGGATTTAACCCAGATCTCTTGACTGGGGGAGAATGTTTGAATCATTCAGCATTCTGTCCATCATTTGTTGCAGTTACACTTTTCGCCCTAAGTGGGATGGGTATGTCCAGACGTGGGTCCCTTGCTCACTGTGCCACTGGATTCAAGCTAGCCTGGGTGATAAAGGGTGATATACACTGAATCCGGTCCCACGATGCTTGTTTCCGGTCCAGGGAGGACCTGGCTTGGCAGTTCTTTCTGGTCTGTGCCCATGAGGCACAGGGTCAAGACTGATTTGCATATGGGTGGGTACAAAGTGGGGTGGCATAGTGGGCAAAACAACGATGAATTTAACCCAGGTCTCTTGACTGTTGGAGAGTGTTTGAATCATTCAGCATTCTGTCCATCATTTGTTGCAGTTACACTTTTCGCCCTAAGTGGTATGGGTATGCCCAGACGTTGGTCCCTTGCTCACTGTGCCACTGGATTCAAGGTAGCCTGGCTGATGAAGGGTGATATACCCTGAAACTGGTCCCAGGATGCTTGTTTCTGGTCCAGGGAGGACCTGGCTTAGCAGTTCTGTCTGGTCTGTTCCCATGAGGCACAGGGTCAAGATTGATTTGCATATGGCTGGGTCCAAACTGGCTTGGCGTAGTGGGCAAAACAACGATGGATTTAACCCAGATCTCTTGACTGGGGAGAGTGTTTGAATCATTCAGCATTCTGTCCCTCATTTGTTGCAGATACACTTTTCGCCCTAAATGGGATGGGTATGCCCAGATGTGGGTCCCTTGCTCACTGTGCCACTGGATTCAAGCTAGCCTGGCTGATGAAGGGTGATATACTCTGAAACTGGTCCCACAATGCTTTTTTCTGGTCCAGGGAGGACCTGGCTTGGCAGTTCTGTCTGGACTGTTCCCATGAGGCACAGGGTGAAGACTGATTTGCATATGGCGGGGTCCAAACTGGGGTGGCGTAGTGGGCAAAACAACAATCGATTTAACCCAGATCTCTTGACCTGGGGGAGAATGTTTGAATCATTCAGCATTCTGTCCATCATTTGTTGCAGTTACACTTTTCGCTCTAAGTGGGATGGGTATGCCCAGACGTGGGTCCCTTGCTCACTGTGCCACTGGATTCAAGCTAGACTGGCTGATGAAGGGTGATATACCCTGAAGCCGGTCACAGAATGCTTGTGTCCGGTCCAGGGAGGACCTGGCTTGGCAGTTCTGTCTGGACTGTTCCCATGAGGCACAGGGTCAACACTGATTTGCATATGGCGGGGTCCAAACTGGGGTGGCGTAGTGGGCAAAACAACAATGGATTTAACCCAGATCTCTTGACTGTGGGAGAATGTTTGAATCATTCAGCATTCTGTCCGTCATTTGTTGCAGTTACACTTTTTGCCATAAGTGGGATGGGTATGCCCAGACGTGGGTCCCTTTCTCACTGTGCCACTGGATTCAAGCTAGCCTGGCTGATGAAGGGTGATATACCCTGAAACCGGTCCCAGGATCCTTGTTTCTGGTCCAGGGAGGACCTGGCTTGGCAGTTCTGTTTTGAGTGTTCCTATGAGGCACAGGGTCAAGACTGATTTGCATATGGCTGGGTCCAAACTGGGGTGGCGTAGTGGGCAAAACAACAATGGATTTAACCCAGATCTCTTGACTGGGGGAGAATGTTTGAATCATTCAGCATTCTGTCCATCATTTGTTGCATCTACACATTTCGCCCTAAGTGGGATGGGTATGCCCAGACGTTGGTCCCTTGCTCACTGTGCCACTGGATTCAAGCTAGCCTGGCTGATGAAGGGTGATATACCCTGAAACCGGTCCCAGGATGCTTGTTTCCGGTCCAGGGAGGACCTGGCTTGGCAGTTCTGTCTGGACTGGTCCCATGACGCACAGGGTCAAGATTGATTTGCATATGGCTGGGTCCAAACTGGGGTGGCGTAGTGGGCAAAACAACAATGGATTTAACCCAGATCTCTTGACTGGGGGAGAATGTTTGAATCATTCAGCATTCTGTCCATCATATGTTGCAGTTACACTTTTCGCCCTAAGTGGGATGGGTATGCCCAGACGTGGGTCCCTTGCTCACTGTGACACTGGATTCAAGCTAGCCTGGCTGATGAAGGGTGATATACCCTGAAACAGATCCCAGGATGCTTGTTTCCGGTCCAGGGAGGACCTGGCTTGGCAGTTCTATCTGGACTGTTCCCATGAGGCACAGGGTCAAGACTGATTTGCATATGGCTACGTCCAAACTGGGGTGGCGTAGTGTGCAAAACAACGATGGATTTAACCCAGATCTCTTGACTGGGGGAGAATGTTTGAATCATTCAGCATTCTGTCCCTCATTTGTTGCAGTTACACTTTTCGCCCTAAGTGGGATGGGTATGCCCAGACGTGGGTCCCTTGCTCACTGTGCCACTGGATTCAAGCTAGCGTGGCTGATGAAGGGTGATATACCCTGAAACCGGTCCCAGGATGCCTGTTTCCGGTCCAGGGAGGACCTGGCTTGGCAGTTATGTCTGGACTGTTCCCATGAGGCACAGGGTCAAGACTGATTTGCATATGGTTGGGTCCAACTGGGGTGGCGTGGTGGGCAAAACAACAATGGATTTAACCCAGATCTCTTGACTGGGGGAGAATGTTTGAATCATTCAGCATTCTGTCCATCATTTGTTGCAGTTACACTTTTCGCCCTAAGTGGGATGGGTATGTCCAGACGTGGGTCCCTTGCTCACTGTGCCACTGGATTCAAGCTAGCCTGGGTGATAAAGGGTGATATACCCTGAATCCAGTCCCACGATGCTTGTTTCTGGTCCAGGGAGGACCTGGCTTGGCAGTTCTTTCTGGTCTGTGCCCATGAGGCACAGGGTCAAGACTGATTTGCATATGGGTGGGTACAAAGTGGGGTGGCGTAGTGTGCAAAACAACGATGAATTTAACCCAGATCTCTTGACTGCGGGAGAGTGTTTGAATCATTCAGCATTCTGTCCATCATTTGTTGCAGTTACACTTTTCACACTAAGTGGGATGGGTATGCCCAGATGTGGGTCCCTTGCTCACTGTGCCACTGGATTCAAGGTAGCCTGGCTGATGAAGGGTGATATACCCTGAAACTGGTCCCAGGATGCTTGTTTCCGGTCCAGGGAGGACCTGGCTTGGCAGTTCTGTCTGGACTGTTCCCATGAGGCACAGGGTCAAGATTGATTTGCATATGGCTGGGTCCAAACTGGGGTGGCGTAGTGGGCAAAACAACGATGGATTTAACCCAGATCTCTTGACTGGGGAGAGTGTTTATATCATTCAGCATTCTGTCCCTCATTTGTTGCAGTTACACTTTTCGCCCTAAGTGGGATGGGTATGCCCAGATGTGGGTCCCTTGCTCACTGTGCCACTGGATTCAAGCTAGCCTGGCTGATGAAGGGTGATATACTCTGAAACTGGTCCCACAATGCTTTTTTCTGGTCCAGGGAGGACCTGGCTTGGCAGTTCTGTCTGGACTGTTCCCATGAGGCAAAGGGTCAAGACTGATTTGCATATGGCGGGGTCCAAACTGGGGTGGCGTAGTGGGCAAAACAACAATCGATTTAACCCAGATCTCTTGACTGGGGGAGAATGTTTGAATCATTCAGCATTCTGTCCATCATTTGTTGCAGTTACACTTTTCGCTCTAAGTGGGATGGGTATGCCCAGACGTGGGTCCCTTGCTCACTGTGCCACTGGATTCAAGTTAGACTGGCTGATGAAGGGTGATATACCCTGAAGCCGGTCACAGAATGCTTGTGTCCGGTCCAGGGAGGACCTGGCTTGGCAGTTCTGTCTGGACTGTTCCCATGAGGCACAGGGTCAAGACTGATTTGCATATGGCTGGGTCCAAACTGGGGTGGTGTAGTGGGCAAAACAACGATGGATTTAACCCAGATCTCTTGACTGGGGGAGAATGTTTGAATCATTCAGCATTCTGTCCATCATTTGTTGCAGTTACACTTTTTCGCCCTAAGTGGGATGGGTATGCCCAGACGTGGGTCCCTTGCTCACTGTGCCACTGGATTCAAGCTAGCCTGGCTGATGAAGGGTGATATACCCTGAAACCGGTCCCAGGATGCTTGTTTCCAGTCCAGAGAGGACCTGGCTTGGCAGTTCTGTCTGGACCGTTCCCATGATGCACAGGGTCAATGTGAGAAGTTGGCCTGGTATATGCTGTTCACTAATTAAAGTGGACACCTTGCACCAGGGCAAATCGACTCTTATGGTAGATAGGTTTAAGACAACCTTTTAAAGAAAGCTATCCTAGTGGTAGCTGTGGAGAGCAGCCTTCAGGCTAAGTCTCGGAGGAATGTAAAGCAGCTTGTTTTACCATATAATCTCTTGAATCACCAAATGAAAAGACACCACACAGGTATATATATCAAATATATATGTATTTATTTCTAAATAACTCTCTACTAATCTCTTTATGAGATTAGAAGACAAACATATGCACAAATCAACGTTTCACAATAAGTTAAGCACAAAATATGGCTGGGGCCCTAGGGGCGTACCAGACCATATACTAAGTAAGAGACTTAGAAACAACGACTTGCAAGGAGACAAGGCCTAGGGCCTTCAGAAGTGCTGGGGCCTCACGGAACCACCCAAGGCAGGTAAGTAAAGGACCCACGGGGGACGCGTGCAGTGTGGATACACAGGCGCGAATCGCCGTTAACTTCAATGGGGCAAGTCGCGGTTGGAAATAAAGAGTTTTAGGATACTTCGGGAGAACCTACAAGCAAGTCACTTACAGGGTAAGTAGTTCTAGGGCCCACACCCACAGGAGCACCGTAGTGCTGGAGTTACCTCACCCAGGGAAGCCGGGTGCACAGGTGTCCTTTGGTGTCGGGTCGCGGCGTCGTTTTCAATGGCGAACAAAGAAGACTTGCTGCTTGCGGGAGCTGAAGAAGTGTCCGGTGGAATCCAAGCCTGGATTCTGAAGAAGGATGACCTGAAAGCAGAGGGGACAGTGTTCAAAGTCACTTGGCAGTGACCCGGGGCAAGGAAGATGGATGCCCACCGTCGTCGGTCGCTTCAGGTCGGTTGCGGGTGCCTTGACTCTTCAGCCACGTGGTCCAGGAGGTGTCGACGATGACCAGGAGCAGGATTCAGTGGGTCCCTCGACGTCTGCAGCTGACTGCGGTGTCGGCAACTCGATTGGAGCCAACAAGCCTTGGCAGCAGCAAGTCTCGGGGAGATGAAGAAAAGTCGATGGCGCAGACCAGCAAGGTCTGAGGGACTCACCCAGTGAAGGTAAGTCAGGGCAGGCCTGGAGCAACCAGGGGAGCCCTTTGGTTTCTTTAAGAAGTCTTCTGGGGATCCACAAGCCGGCGGGCAAGGGATCGCAAAGACACCTCGGGCGGAATCACTCAACAGGGGCCCACGGTCACTCGAGACGGTGTAGGCCTCTGATCTTCAGAGGGATTCCTGCTGGAGGTCGGGACCACACGTGGTCCAAAGCACAAGTTCGTAGAACGTTGTGAAGGGGTTGCACTCGACAATAGTGCACAGTACCCAGGGGTCGCGGTTCCTCGTTACTCGTGGGGTCCACTTGCCTCAGCTTCGCTGGGGACTCACGATGGCCTGGGAGAGGTCAGGAAATCCCCTTTCTGGGCTGCAGGGACTTCGGACTCCGGCGGGAGCGGCGTAGTTTGCGACCGTCGTTGTCGTTTTTGGTGCCTGCCAAGCAGGGGAGTCACTCCTTGACTCCAAGGGAGATTCTTCTGTCTTCCAAAGGTAGTGGAACGTCGAAGGGCCAGGATTCTTCTGTAGAGCGTCGTCCAGGGGTTATCTGCTTTGCAATGGCAAGGTTCCCCCTCTTATACTAAAAAGAGGGGATGGACTAGCTCTATGACCCCACCTATGGGAGGGTCAAGGGAGGGGGTGGCTACACCCACTTCCCTTTGTCCAGTTTCGCGCCAGAGCAGGGGCAGGTAGCCCCTGAGCTGGTTTGAACTGGCATATGCACAGAGGAGCCTTCTGCTCCCCCAGTGCAGGACTTCAAAGCACTCTAAGAGTGCACCCACCCAGCCCCAATACACTAAACCCTGTCTGGAAGGTGGTTACACCTCCCTGTGACAGGATGCCTATTGTTGGGCTTCCTCCACTGCGAGTTTCGGTCATCAGCAGGAGGGCAGCCCAGTGTCTGTGACTGGTGGCATCCATTTTGTGATGCCAGGGCTCTTTAGGATTCTACCGCGTTTCCACAGCAGGTACATGTCTTATCCCTCTAGAAGGGTGGAATGCTACCCCCGCCGCCAAGATTGGCGGGGGGTAGTATTCCAAGATGTTTGACACCAAACACGACATGTTTTGATGCAGCCATTCCAAAGTTAGCATTTACCGCGAGGATATAATGCACTTAAATAGTATATGGTTTAACCGCATCCACAAACAGCACCAGAGAATAGACTCTGAGAGCTGCAGAGGGGCCCTGCTCAGGCAGAGGCACCCCCTCACATAGAAGCCAAGCACCCTGCCCTCAGGATTGATAGGGCCTGCCTTAGGGGTGACTGATAGGTTTATATGTGTGTGCAGGAGAGATATAGGAAACCTATATCTCAGTGAGGGGTGCTAGCACCACCTCACCCAGGCTGCAGTAGCAGGCCTGTGGTGTCAGATTTAGACTGCTTCCCAGGGGTGGCATAACACATGCTGCAGCCCCTGGTAGGCCTGTGAAGTACCTATGCCCTTGGCACCTAAGGTACCATATACTAGGGACTCATAAGGCACCACAGTATCCAATCACTAGTGCACCTAGAGTGCACTCCATGTCGTTTAGAGAGAGCAGATAGACTGGGGCCCTGAATAGCAGGGTCCCAGTCCAACTAAGTCATAAACCAGCAAAACACCAGGAAAAAAGTAGGGGCAACCATATAGTCAGATTCCACCTTCCTACATAACCCCCCCAAACGAAAGGAGATAAGGCTAACCTTGGCCAGTTGAGCCTTTATTGACTAAGTGGCCATATAAGGAAGCACCTGCACTAGCATGGTTGCCCCCTGTCTTATGGTCCACTAAGCAATCCCTCACCCTAAGGGTATGAGAGGGTCTCCACCATGGGGAATCACTACCTGTGGTGTGCTTTGGTAAAGTACCAGGCTGGTGAGGTGTCTGAGTAGGGAAGTGTGGCCCTAGGAATGTTGGCCTCAGCTTTCTCAGCTCACTGGTCACCATGTATGCCTGTCTTTCCATGACTGAGTGGTACTCTGCTCTAAGGGTCAACCTTTGACTGCCTACAGCCGGGGGTTGGGTCCCTTTGGGTGGAACACTGGAGGGACATGGCATGTTTGGAACCTTTTGGTCCCAGGTTTGCCCTTGCCTAACAGAGTCCTTCTGGGGGAGGTCCCTACATAAAGGTATGGGGGATCCCTCAGTGGGTTGAGGAATTTCTACCTGGCTAGGGCTACTAGCCTGGGTGCCCCTAATCTGCTGATGGGGGGTTCCTCTGGACAGGGGGCCCTGGGGGTCCACTGACCTCCCTGACCTCTGCAGCCCTGGGCTCACTGAGGCAGGGTAGAGAGGGGCAGGTTACCTGCTCCAGACTGGGTACCACCTTGTAAGGGTCCTCTGCCATCAGGGGCTGGCCAGGCCAGGCCTGACTACCTCTGTGGCAGTTCCTTCACTAGGGGTAGGGTCAGTTCCCTGAGGAGGCTGACCCTTACCTACTGTCTGGAGGGAAGAAGACTTTTCTTCAACCCTTGTGCTCTCTTCTGGGGGAGAGTGGGCCATTCTTCCAGGCTCCATCTCTCCAAAATCTTGGGCTGGGGCTGTGGCCATCACAGCCCCACTAACCTTTACAGGGACACCCAACATCCTAAGATGGGTTTGGTGTTCAACTTCAGCCCAGGCTGAAATTTCCAAATCATTGCCCATCAGGCAATCTACAGGTAGGGTTGGGGACACTGCCACTCTTTTTGGGCCTGTGACCCCCTCCCAGCTGAGATTGACTATGGCCATGGGGTGATCTGTTCTGACACCATCAATGTTGGTCACCTGGTATTTAAACTCAGGTAAAAGCTGGTGAGGGGGACTAGTTTCCCTGCCACCATGGTGACACTAGCCCCTGTGTCCCTAAATGCCACAGCTTTCTGACCATTAATCATTGGCTCCAGTCTGTACCTGCCCAATGCTATGGGACCCATGGTAAAGGTGGCATATCCTACACCACCATCAGAATCTGAGGAGTCTGTTGAGGGGTCCTGTCTAAACTAGGGCCCACCTCTGTTCCTCTTGCAAAAGCACCTAACTTTTTGGGTGCACTACTCCCAACTGGAGGATTACTACTGGTAGTACCAGGAGGGGTGGTAGTAGTTGTTGGAGGAACATTTTCTTTATTGCCATTCCTGGGACAACTGGGATCAGATTTCCAGTGCCCAGGCTTTTTACAGACATGGCAATAGGGTTTCTTTTCAGGAGAGGAAGGAGTTTGGGACCCACCCCCAGAAGAGGAATTTTGGGGCCCTGTAGTGGACTTATCCTTGGATTTATCCCCACCTTTCTCTTGGGACTTGGTAGAATCTTTCTTGTGGTCACCACCCTGATTCTTAGGCCTTACCCTGGTTCTGACCCATTTGTCTGCCTTCTTTCCCAATTCTTGGGGAGAGGTCAGATCAGAGTCCACCAGGTACTGGTGTAAAAGCTGGTTTTGACAATTATTAAGGATCTGTTCTCTCATCATTAGATTATAAAATCCTTTGAAATCAGTAACCCTACTGCCAACCAGCCAACCCTCCAGAGCCTTGGATGCACAATCTACAAAGTCTGTCCAGTCCTGAGTCTGTGCCTTCTGGGTATCTCTGAACTTCAACCTGTACTCTTCAGTGGTTAAGCCAAACCCATCTATCAGTGCACTCTTCAGGACCTCATAATTATCAGCATCCTCTTCTCTAACAGTGAGGAGCTTGTCTCTACCTTTATCTGAAAAGGAGAGCCACAAGATTGCTGCCCACTGCTTTTGGGGGACCTGCTGTACTCTACAGGCCCTCTCCATAGCAGTTATCCATTTGTGGATATCATCCCCACTCTGGTAGGGAGGAACAACCTTGCTCAGGTTCCTATGGTCAGGGACATATTCTCTGCCTCTAGGGACACTGTTGCTGCCACCAGGGGGTTCTAAACCCTCCCTTCTGGAAGCTCTCTGGATCTCCAGGGCTTCTCTATCCAGTGCCAACTGCTTGGTTCTGAGGGCCACTTTGGCTTCCTCATACTGGAGCAGTTTGCACCTTCTCTCAGAGGAGGTCTCTCTTAAGTTAAAGTATGAGCTCCTCTCTTGGACAAATTCTCTGCCAGAGTGATAAGAGTGCTCAGATTCCCTGGAAGGGGATCTGTGCCTCTCATCCACTCTGCCAGTTCTCTTAGGGAGAACTCCTCTGTCCTGTTCAGGCTCCTTGAAGCCTGGCCCTTCAACCACAGAGTCTTGGTCATTCGGATTGTCCTCATCTGACCCAGATACTATGATTGACCCACCCACTGATTCAGACCCCTTAGCTCCTAGAGCCAATCTAAGGTCATCTGCTGTCAGCAGATCTATCAGGTGTAGTGTTGAGGGACTCTGTCCTAGTCTCAGGTGTCTGTCAACACACATGGCTCTCAAGTCAGAGAAAGCCATGTCCTTATACTGAGGCTGAGTGGATCCACTGGGTCCACCCTTTAAGGACATTCTAGTGTTGTGCAGTGTTGTACTACCTACACTAGTTTGTGGCCTACTGATCCTAGCTTGAGCTGTGGAAAGGGTGTGCTATCCCTTTGAACACAGCTCTAAGTTCAGTAGAACTTATTGATACTAAGCTTGACTTTATATGTACCTTGAGTACCTATAATGGTTTTCAGTTAGTAATTCAAATAGAGATTTTCTGGTAAAACAATGGCAAGCTGGAATCCCACACGCTGCCCACCAATGTGAGAAGTTGGCCTGGTATATGCTGTTCACTAATTAAAGTGGACACCTTGCACCAGGGCAAATCGACTCTTATGGTAGATAGGTTTAAGACAACCTTTTAAAGAAAGCTATCCTAGTGGTAGCTGTGGAGAGCAGCCTTCAGGCTAAGTCTCGGAGGAATGTAAAGCAGCTTGTTTTACCATATAATCTCTTGAATCACCAAATGAAAAGACACCACACAGGTATATATATCAAATATATATGTATTTATTTCTAAATAACTCTCTACTAATCTCTTTATGAGATTAGAAGACAAACATATGCACAAATCAACGTTTCACAATAAGTTAAGCACAAAATATGGCTGGGGCCCTAGGGGCGTACCAGACCATATACTAAGTAAGAGACTTAGAAACAACGACTTGCAAGGAGACAAGGCCTAGGGCCTTCAGAAGTGCTGGGGCCTCACGGAACCACCCAAGGCAGGTAAGTAAAGGACCCACGGGGGACGCGTGCAGTGTGGATACACAGGCGCGAATCGCCGTTAACTTCAATGGGGCAAGTCGCGGTTGGAAATAAAGAGTTTTAGGATACTTCGGGAGAACCTACAAGCAAGTCACTTACAGGGTAAGTAGTTCTAGGGCCCACACCCACAGGAGCACCGTAGTGCTGGAGTTACCTCACCCAGGGAAGCCGGGTGCACAGGTGTCCTTTGGTGTCGGGTCGCGGCGTCGTTTTCAATGGCGAACAAAGAAGACTTGCTGCTTGCGGGAGCTGAAGAAGTGTCCGGTGGAATCCAAGCCTGGATTCTGGAGAAGGATGACCTGAAAGCAGAGGGGACAGTGTTCAAAGTCACTTGGCAGTGACCCGGGGCAAGGAAGATGGATGCCCACCGTCGTTGGTCGCTTCAGGTCGGTTGCGGGTGCCTTGACTCTTCAGCCACGTGGTCCAGGAGGTGTCGACGACGACCAGGAGCTGGATTCAGTGGGTCCCTCGACGTCTGCAGCTGACTGCGGTGTCGGCAACTCGATTGGAGCCAACAAGCCTTGGCAGCAGCAAGTCTCGGGGAGATGAAGAAAAGTCGATGGCGCAGACCAGCAAGGTCTGAGGGACTCACCCAGTGAGGGTAAGTCAGGGCAGGCCTGGAGCAACCAGGGGAGCCCTTTGGTTTCTTTAAGAAGTCTTCTGGGGACCCACAAGCCGGCGGGCAAGGGATCGCAAAGACACCTCGGGCGGAATCACTCAACAGGGGCCCACGGTCACTCGGGACGGTGTAGGCCTCTGATCTTCGGAGGGATTCCTGCTGGAGGTCGGGACCACACGTGGTCCAAAGCACAAGTTCGTAGAACGTTGTGAAGGGGTTGCACTCGACAATAGTGCACGGTACCCAGGGGTCGCGGTTCCTCGTTACTCGTGGGGTCCACTTGCCTCAGCTTCGCTGGGGACTCACGATGGCCTGGGAGAGGTCAGGAAATCCACTTTCTGGGCTGCAGGGACTTCGGACTCCGGCGGGAGCGGCGTAGTTTGCGACCGTCGTTGTCGTTTTTGGTGCCTGCCAAGCAGGGGAGTCACTCCTTGACTCCAAGGGAGATTCTTCTGTCTTCCAAAGGTAGTGGAACGTCGAAGGGCCAGGATTCTTCTGTAGAGCGTCGTCCAGGGGTTATCTGCTTTGCAATGGCAAGGTTCCCCCTCTTATACTAAAAAGAGGGGATGGACTAGCTCTATGACCCCACCTATGGGAGGGTCAAGGGAGGGGTGGCTACACCCACTTCCCTTTGTCCAGTTTCGCGCCAGAGCAGGGGCAGGTAGCCCCTGAGCTGGTTTGAACTGGCATATGCACAGAGGAGCCTTCTGCTCCCCCAGTGCAGGACTTCAAAGCACTCTAAGAGTGCACCCACCCAGCCCCAATACACTAAACCCTGTCTGGAAGGTGGTTACACCTCCCTGTGACAGGATGCCTATTGTTGGGCTTCCTCCACTGCGAGTTTCGGTCATCAGCAGGAGGGCAGCCCAGTGTCTGTGACTGGTGGCATCCATTTTGTGATGCCAGGGCTCTTTAGGATTCTACCGCGTTTCCACAGCAGGTACATGTCTTATCCCTCTAGAAGGGTGGAATGCTACCCCCGCCGCCAAGATTGGCGGGGGGTAGTATTCCAAGATGTTTGACACCAAACACGACATGTTTTGATGCAGCCATTCCAAAGTTAGCATTTACCGCGAGGATATAATGCACTTAAATAGTATATGGTTTAACCGCATCCACAAACAGCACCAGAGAATAGACTCTGAGAGCTGCAGAGGGGCCCTGCTCAGGCAGAGGCACCCCCTCACATAGAAGCCAAGCACCCTGCCCTCAGGATTGATAGGGCCTGCCTTAGGGGTGACTGATAGGTTTATATGTGTGTGCAGGAGAGATATAGGAAACCTATATCTCAGTGAGGGGTGCTAGCACCACCTCACCCAGGCTGCAGTAGCAGGCCTGTGGTGTCAGATTTAGACTGCTTCCCAGGGGTGGCATAACACATGCTGCAGCCCCTGGTAGGCCTGTGAAGTACCTATGCCCTTGGCACCTAAGGTACCATATACTAGGGACTCATAAGGCACCACAGTATCCAATCACTAGTGCACCTAGAGTGCACTCCATGTCGTTTAGAGAGAGCAGATAGACTGGGGCCCTGAATAGCAGGGTCCCAGTCCAACTAAGTCATAAACCAGCAAAACACCAGGAAAAAAGTAGGGGCAACCATATAGTCAGATTCCACCTTCCTACAGTCAAGACTGATTTGCATATGGCTGCGTCCAAACTGGGGTGACGTAGTGGGCAAAATAAAGATGGATTTAACCCAGATCTCTTGACTGGGGGAGAATGTTTGAATCATTCAGCATTCTGTCCATCATTTGTTGCAGTTACACTTTTCGCCCTAAGTGGGATGGGTATGCCCAGACGTGGGTCCCTTGCTCACTGTGCCACTGGATTCAAGCTAGCCTGGCTGATGAAGGGTGATATACCCTGAAACCGGTCCCAGGTTGCTTGTTTCCGGTCCAGGGAGGACCTGGCTTGGCAGTTCTGTCTGGACTGTTCCCATGAGGCACAGGGTCAAGACTGATTTGCATATGGCTGGGTCCAATCTGGGGTGGCGTAGTGGGCAAGACAACGATGGATTTAACCCAGATCTCTTGACTGGGGGAGAATGTTTGAATCATTCAGCATTCTGTCCATCATTTGTTGCAGTTACACTTTTCGCCCTAAGTGGGATGGGTATGCCCAGGCGTGGGTCCCTTGCTCACTGTGCCACTGGATTCAAGCTAGTCTGGTTGATGAAGGGTGATATACCCTGAAACCGGTCCCAGGATGCTTGTTTCCGGTCCAGGGAGGACCTGGCTTGGCAGTTCTGTCTGGACTGTTTCCATGAGGCACAGGGTCAAGACTGATTTGCATATGGCTGCGTCCAAACTGGGGTGGTGTAGTGGGCAAAACAAAGATGGATTTAACCCAGATCTCTTGACTGGGGGAGAATGTTTGAATCATTCAGCATTCTGTCCATCATTTGTTGCAGTTACGCTTTTCGACCTAAGTGGGATGGGTATGCCCAGACGTGGATCTCTTGCTCACTTTGCCTCTGGATGCAAGCTAGCCTGGCTGATGAAGGGTGATATACCCTGAAACCGGTCCCAGGATGCTTGTTTCCGGTCCAGGGAGGACCTGGCTTGGCAGTTCTGTCTGGACTGTTCCCATGAGGCACAGGGTCAAGACTGATTTGCATATGGCTGCGTCCAAACTGGGGTGGCGTAGTGGGCAAAACAAAGATGGATTTAACCCATATCTCTTGACTGGGGGAGAATGTTTGAATCATTCAGCATTCTGTCCATCATTTGTTGCAGTTACACTTTTCGCCCTAATTGGGATGGGTATGCCCAGACGTGGGTCCCTTGCTCACTGTGCCACTGGATTCAAGCTAGCCTGTCTGATGAAGGGTGATATACCCTGAAACCGGTCCTAGGATGCTTGTTTCCGGTCCAGGGAGGACCTGGCATGGCAGTTCTGTCTGGACTGTTCCCATGAGGCACAGGGTCAAGACTGATATGCATATGGCTGGGTCCAAACTGGGGTGGCGTATTGGGCAAAACAACGATGCATTTAACCCAGATCTCTTGACTGTGGGAGAATGTTTGAATCATTCAGCATTCTGTCCGTCATTTGTTGCAGTTACACTTTTCGCCCTAAGTGGGATGGGTATGCCCAGACATGGGTCCCTTGCTCACTGTGCCGCTGGATTCAAGCTAGCCTGGCTGATGAAGGGTGATATACCCTCAAACCGGTCCTAGGATGCTTGTTTCTGGTCCAGGGAGGACCTGGCTTGGCAGTTCTGTCTGGACTGTTCCCATGAGCCACAGGGTCAAGACTGATTTGCATATGGCTGGGTCCAAACTGGGGAGGCGTAGTGGGCAAAACAACGATGGATTTAACCCAGATCTCTTGACTGGGGAGAATGTTTGAATCATTCACCATTCTGTCCATCATTTGTTGCAGTTACACTTTTCGCCCTAAGTGGGATGGGTATGCCCAGATGTGGGTCCCTTGCTCACTGTGCCACTGCTTTCAAGCTAGCCTGGCTGATGAAGGGTGATATACTCTGAAACTGGTCCCACAATGCTTGTTTCTGGTCCAGGGAGGAATTGGCTTGGCAGTTCTGTCTTGACTGTTCCCATGAGGCACAGCGTCAAGACTGATTTGCATATGGCGGGGTCCAAACTGGGGTGGCGTAGTGGGCAAAACAACGATGGATTTAACCCAGATATCTTGACTGGGGGAGAATGTTTTAATCATTCAGCATTCTGTCCATTATTTTTTGCAGTTACACTTTTCGCCCTAAGTGGGATGGGTATGCCCAGATGTGGTCCGTTGCTCACTGTGCCACTGGATTCAACCTAGCCTGGCTGATGAAGGGTGATATACCCTGAAACCGGTCCCAGGATGCTTGTTTCCGGTCCAGGCAGGACCTGGGTTGGCAGTTCTGTCTGGACTGTTCCCATGAGGCACAGGGTGAAGACTGATTTGCATAGGGCTGGGTCCAAACTGGGGTGGCGTAGTGGGCAAAACAACGATGGATTTAACCCAGATCTCTTGACTGGGGGAGAATGTTTGAATCATTCAGCATTTTGTCCATCATTTGTTGCAGTTACACTTTTCGCCCTAAGTGTGATGGGTATGCCCAGACGTGGGTCCCTTGCTCACTGTGCCACTGGATTCAAGCTAGCCTGGCTGATGAAGGGTGATATACCCTGAAACCGGTCCCAGGATGCTTGTTTCTGGTCTAGGGAGGACCTGGCTTGGCAGTTCTGTCTGGACTGTTCCCATGAGCCACAGGGTCAAGACTGATTTGCATATGGCTGGGTCCAACTGGGGTGGCGTAGTGAGCAAAACAACAATGGATTTAACCCATATCTCTTGAGTGGGGGAGAATGTTTGAATCATTCAGCATTCTGCCCATCATTTGTTGCAGTTACACTTTTCGCCCTAAGTGGGATGGGTTTGCCCTGACGCGGGTCCCTTGCTCACTGTGCCACTGGATTCAACCTAGCCTGGCTGATAAAGGGTGATATACCCTGAAATCAGTCCCACAATGCTTGTTTCCAGTCCAGGGAGGACCTGGCTTGGCAGTTCTTTCTGGTCTGTGCCCATGAGGCACAGGGTCAAGACTGATTTGCATATGGCTGGGTCCAAACTGGGGTGGCGTAGTGGGCAAAACAACGATGGATTTAACCCAGATCTCTTGACTGGGGAGAGTGTTTGAATCATTCAGCTTTCTGTCCATCAATTGTTGCAGTTACACTTTTCGCCCTAAGTGGGATGGGTATGCCCAGACGTGGGTCCCTTGCTCACTGTGCCACTGGATTCAAGCTAGCCTGGCTGATGAAGGGTGATATACCCTGAAACCGGTCCCAGGATGCTTGTTTCCGGTCCAGGGAGGACCTGGCTTGGCAGTTCTGTCTTGACTGTTCCCATGAGGCACAGGGTCAAGACTGATTTGCATATGGCTGCGTCCACACTGGGGTGGCGGAGTGGGCAAAACAACGATGGATTTAACCCAGATCTCTTGACTGGGGGAGAATGTTTGAATCATTCAGCATTCTGTCCATCATTTGTTGCAGTTACATCTTTCGCCCTAAGTGGGATGGGTATGCCCAGACGTGGTTCCCTTGCTCACTGTACCACTGGATTCAAGCTAGGCTGGCTGATGAAGGGTGATATACCCTGAAATCGGTCCCAGGATGCTTGTTTCCGGTCCAGGGAGGACCTGGCTTGGCAGTTATGTCTGGAGTGTTCCCATGAGGCACAGGGTCAAGACTGATTTGCATATGGCTGGGTCCAAACTGGGGTGGCGTAGAGGGCAAAACATCGATGGATTTAACCCAGATCTCTTGACTGGGGGAGAATGTTTGAATCATTCATCATTCTCTCCATCATTTGTTGCAGTTACACTTTTCGCCCTAAGTGGGATCGGTATGCCCAGACGTGGGTCCCTTGGTCACTGTGCCACTGGATTCAAGCTAGCCTGGCTGATGAAGGGTGATATACCCTGAAACCGGTCCCAGGATGCTTGTTTTCGGTCCAGGGAGGACCTGGCTTGGCAGTTCTGTCTGGACTGTTCCCATGAGACACAGGGTCAAGACTGATTTGCATATTGCTGGGTCCAAACTAGAGTGGTGTAGTGGGCAAAACAACAATGGATTTAAACCAGATCTCTTGACTGGGGAGAATGTTTGAATAATTCAGCATTCTGTCCATCATTTGTTGCAGTTACACTTTTCGCCCTAAGTGGGATGGGTATGCCCAGACGTGGGTCCCTTGCTCACTGTGCCACTGGATTCAAGCTAGCTTGGCTGATGAAGGGTGATATACCCTGAAACCAGTCTCAGGATGCTTGTTTCCGGTCCAGGGAGGACCTGGCTTAGCAGTTCTGCCTGGACTGTTACCATGAGATACAGGGTCAAGACTAATTTGCATATGGCTGCGTCCAAACTAAGGTGGCGTAGTGGGCAAAACAACAATGGATTTAACCCAGATCTCTTGACTGGGGGAGAATGTTTGAATAATTCAGCATTCTGTCCATCATTTGTTGCAGTTACACTTTTCGCCCTAAGTGGGATGGGTATGCCCAGACGTGGGTCCCTTGCTCACTGTGCCACTGGATTCAAGCTAGCTTGGCTGATGAAGGGTGATATACCCTGAAACCGGTCTCAGGATGCTTGTTTCCGGTCCAGGGAGGACCTGGCTTGGCAGTTCTGTCTGGACTGTTACCATGAGGCACAGGGTCAAGACTAATTTGCATATGGCTGGGTCCAAACTAAGGTGGCGTAGTGGGCAAAACAACGATGGATTTAACCCAGATCTCTTGACTGGGGAGAATGTTTGAATCATTCAGCATTCTGTCCATCATTTGTTACAGTTACACTTTTCGCCCTCAGTTGGATGGGTATGCCCAGACGTGGGTCCCTTGCTCACTGTGCCACTGGATTCAAGCTAGCCTGGCTGATGAAGGGTGATATACCCTGAAACCGGTCCCAGGATGCTTGTTTCCGGTCCAGGGAGGACCTGGCTTGGCAGTTCTGTCTGGACTGTTCCCATGCGGCACAGGGTCAAGACTGATTTGCATATGGCTGGGTCCAAACTGGGGTAGCGTAGTGGGCAAAACAACAATGGATTTAACCCAGATCTCTTGACTGGGGGAGAGTGTTTGAATCATTCAGCATTCTGTCCATCATTTGTTACAGTTACACGCCGTTCATGCTGCATCACTGCTCCTTTGAAGGTGCCGACATCATGTAGATTCATTTCCTGGATACAGGTTTATTTATGCTCGACCGGCGTTTTGTGAGGCGCATGTGCTTGTGTCCATCGACTCCGTCAGATCTTGAGAAGTTGTACTGACGGGTCCCAACCGGAGTTTTGTAGGCGCACCGCATTCATTTCCATTGAGCTTGCGGAGTGAATTTCTGCTGAACCAACGTGACCCCGCTGGCTCTGTGTTCCTTGTTTTGGGTCACGCCTCTAAGTTCAACAGGCGGCGCTTCCTTGCGTCACTGCCTGAGGGTAGAGGTTCCGCCCTCTGTCATCGAGGCATCCGCGTCCGGTGCAAGCATCCAGGGTGTGAGAATCCATTCTGACAAGTTATTTCTTTTCCCAGTCAGTTTGTCGGAGCCGTTCCCCTCAGGGATTTCCTTGCACTTCCATGCTGTTACTGAGGCATCCGGAGCACGTATTCCATGAGTGGAATAAAAACAAAAAAAGGTATTCACTGAAATCGTTCCTTTCTTGGTGAGAAATTATTCAAGACTTATTTTGTTGCTCTTTTTCCTGGCAGTGTCATTTCTTTGTTTCTTACAGTGGATTTAGACTTGTGTGCTCAATAAGACAGTTTTTTTTTACATTCGCTGTCAGAACTTCTGTGAACAATTTTTCTGTATGCATATTTACCCAGTCTGCCATTAAAAAGAAACATATAGACACTTAAAATTATAAGTACATATTAACCTCGTTTTTTCCACAGGTTTTGTTGACTAATGTGGTGTATTTATCCAAGTATAGGGTTTTCCCTCAGTTTACGTTAATTATATTTTCCTCCAAGACAATTCCTTATTTGCTCTATGGTAGCTGCAAGCATGAATCAACCTCCTCCTTTCCTTTCTGATGTTGAAGAACCAATCTTAGCATGGAGAAATTGGATAAAATTGTTTGAAACCTATCTCATTGCCATAGGTGCTAGTGGGTTCTCTGCAGTAAGGAAGCAACATATTTTATTGCACAACCTAGGCACGGCTGGAAGGAAAGATTTTGATAGTCTGCCTGAATTGGGAGAAGATGAGGAAGGAATTGATGATGGGGATGTTTACCCTACTACAGTTAAAAAATTGGAGTTACAGTTTGCAGATAAGATAAACGTTGTCTAAGAGAGGCATAAATTCTTTGTTAGAACACAAGGAAAAAATGAAAAAGTAGGAAATTACATTGCAGTCTTGCGGGGTTTGGCAAACACATGTGAATTTAATGAGTTAACTGATTCCCTCATATGGGACCAATTAGTACATTGTACCAACAACAAGAAAATACAGGAAACACTTTTGGTTGGTAACCCAGATTTAAAAAATGCCATTGACATTGCAAAAAGGGTTTTGCACACTGCTGAATGCATTAGGGAGATGAGTGTGTCATGTGAGCGAGAGGTCAATGAAATCAGTGAAGAATTTAAAAATGTGTGCGCGATAAGGAGCCACAATAAAAGTGAATCTTTTAGGGAGTCAGATATAGAGAAGTACAATCAGGAACATAGGCTTAAGTGTTTCAGGTGCCGTATTATGGGGCATCTAGAGAACAACGCTAATTGTTTAGCCAGAACAGCTTTGTGTAGGAAATGTAACCGCAAAGGACATTTTGCACTTGTGTGTAAGTATGTGAACAGTAGGACAGTGAATAATATTGAACATGTTGAGGAAGAAAGAGGGAGGTATGCCCTCCACGTAGCAGCTAACGGGAAAAGGAAAGGACAGGTGGATGATCTTCCTAAATGTGACATATTTTTAGATGGACAAAAAATAGAGGTCTATGCTGATTCATGTTCACTGTTTACTTTTTATAAACTGTGAAACCTATCATGCTAATTTTGGGGATGACTCTACCTGTTTGGAAAAACCTGATGTGATTCCGGTAGGGTATAAGAAAGATCCTATGCCCTTAGCAGGTGCAGTAACCATCAAGATCACATTAAAAGAAAGGAGCACTGTAGGAAGGGTGTACATAGCTAGACAGGGGTCGAATCTTTTAGGTTAGTCGCATCAGAAGGACTTAGGAATAAAAATGGACCCGACAGTGTAAGTACCTATTATGTTGGTTGAGAGATCGGTGTGTGGAACAGAGTTGTTGGATGAGTTCCCAGAAGTATTTACAGACAAGCTGGGTTGTTTGAAGGAGATTCAACATAGAATTAAATTGGAAGATGGTGCCAAACCCATTGTGCACAAATGCAGAAATATTCCTTTATTGATGAGGGAACTTCTTAAACAAGAGTTGGATAAGCTCATGGGTCAAGGAGTGATTAAGCCAATAGAATGTGCGGAATGGGTCGCACCTATTGTCATTACGTCTAAGTCGAACAACAATGCCATCCAGTTGTGCATTGACTTAAGAGAACTAAATGCTAATATCTGGGTGGATAGGCACCCCTACCGAATATCAATGAGATGTTGAGTTTGGTAGGTAAGGCAGAATTTTTCTCAGTAATTGATTTATCTTCTGCATAGCACCAAGTGGAATTGCATACAAAAAGTAGAGCATTGACATCTTTCATTACACTGTTTGGTGCGTTCAGATTTTGCAGAATGCCATTTGGTTTAGCTTCTACTGCTGCGGTCTTTCAGAGGGCGATGCAAAGGATTTTGATGGGGGTGGATCACATGCTGTGCTTCCAGGATGATCTATTGATTTTTGGGAACTCTGTTGAAGATCATAATAGTACCCTTCGCAAGGTTCTTAACAAACTCAAGAGTGCTGGTTTGACATTAAAGAGAGAAAAGTGCCAAATTGATGTCAAACCAGTTACATATCTAGGACATGTCATATCCAAGGAAGGGATAAAACCAAAGGTAGACTTGACAGAGGCAATCAGATTGGCTCCTATTCCCAGTCTTTCCTAGGACTCTCTGAATATTATTCAAAGTTTGTAAAAATGTTTGCTGACATTACACATCCTTTGAGAAGCCTATTATAGAAGCATTAGAAATCTATGTGGAGCGAGGAGTGTGATGAAGCCTTTCGTAAACTCAAGAGTTTGATTGTGAACACACCTTTTTTGGGACAGTTTGACACTAGCAAAAACACAATACTCACCACTGACGCGAGTACTAAAGGGATAGGTGCTACCCTTAGTCAAGTCGTAGGGGGAAGAGAGGATTGCTGCGTTCGCATCCAGGGCACTGTCGGAAGCAGAATCTAGGTACTCTGTTGTGGAAAGAGAAGTGTTAGCTTGTTTTTGGGATCTGCAACATTTCAGGGTGTGTGTCTGGGGAATATGACTCCTTTTCCCACTTTCCCTCACCCCGCATGTTATTACAACGCGGTCGTTACAACAACCGCGTTGTAACAACGCAATACCATTACCCCGCAAGTCGTTACAACGACTTGCGGAGGGGGGTGCTGGATGTTGGAATAGTATAATTTACTATTCCAACTCCAGTCTGTGCGGACAGTAGGGAAGGTGTTGGATTTTAAATCCAACACCTTCTCCCCCCTCCGCAAGTCATGGTTTCGACTTGCGGGGTAATGGTATTGCGCTGTTACAACGCGGTTGTTGTAAAGACCGTGTTGTAATAACGTGCGGGGTGACGGATGCGGGGTGACTGATGTTTACTATGTCTGGGGTATCCCTTTCACATTGAGAACTGACCACAAACCATTAGTCAATGTGTTTTCTGTAAAAAACATTAAAAGGACAACACCCAGAATTTCTCAATGGTTCTTAGGACTGGAAGGTTTAAATTTTAAAATTGTGTACATTCCTGGGCCAAGGAATCAAGTTGCAGATTGTTTGTCTAGACTTTCCCTACCCAACAGAGATTCTGGAAAATGCGTGGTGGATGAGTTCATTGTAGCACATCACAGATGGTGTGAACAGACAAGAATGGGAGTATAGTGTAAAGGATGATTTTACGGTAAAGAGGGTGAAGGATTTGATTTTGAAGGGCTGGCCAAAGAAGTGTGCTGATCTAAAAGAAGATGAGAAAGGATTTTGGGAGGTGCGAAATGAATTGTACATTCAAGGACCAAACCTTCATAGAGGTAACAAATTGGTACCTACTGAAAGTCTGCATGAGAAAATTATATCCTTTGCTCATGAAGGTCATCTCGGGCGTAGCCTAACCAAAAGCAAAACAAGACTGCACTATTGGTGGCCTGGCATGGATTCTGAGATTGAGAGAAAAGTAAGAGAATGTGAAAGTTGTGCTTATAGTGACAAAACTAAATGTGTGAATAAGGGGCCAATTTCGGCAGTGGAAGTACCCTCGGTTCCCTAGAGCAAAGTTGCCTTGGATATCATTGGTCCTATTAACGCAAAGGGATTGGGTGGAGGGTTTGTCTTGACAATAGTCGACTATCATTTTAAATGGGTAGTTATCAGGATTGTAGATAACATAATTACAAGCATGGTCATTGCATTCCTACAAGATGATTTCGGAAATGAGGGTATCCTCAAACGCTTGTAACTGACAATGGTGTACAATTTACGTCCACACAAATGATGGAGTTTTCGCATAGCTTTTCGGTAGAACATTTACAAACTGTCCTTTACTGCCCAAGAGCAAATGGTCTAGTTGAATGGGTGAACTGTCTTATTAAAGAATGCATCCAGCTGAATAGTACTAGAGGAGTGAATCTCAAGAAAGCGTTGGATGACATGATTTGGTCATATCTTGTCACTCCGCACTCCATCACAGGGGTATCACCATTCAAATCTCTGAAGGGAAAGGACCCAGGCACTAAACTTAGTCCACAATGGTTGGTTGGCAGTAGTGTTGGAGGGGTTTACAGAGGAGAAATAATGGAAAGAATCAAAGACCATCAACAGAAGTATGTAAATTATTACAATGATAAAATGCGAGGTAATTTTACTAAGTGGAAGATTGGGGAGGCGGTGAGAGTAAAACTGCCTAGGTCTGTGCACTCTGGTTCCTCAAATTTTCTACACGAAAAAAGATCTGTAAATTGTTTAAGAATGTTGTGGTTTTAGATGACGGTCAGACATGGAGCATGGACAGGATTGTGAAAGATAACAGCAAGAGCATAATAGAGGAATCGGAAAGACATGATCTTCAAACTGACAAAGGTACAGGTTCCCTTCGTGGAAAGGGGTATCTACGGAACTCTCACAAGAAACCGTCATGGCACCAGTATTATGACATGTATTGATGTGTCCAGCCTTTAATTTTCTTTTCTGGGTCTTCACTGCTAATCTACTTTGACTCCATTACGTGATGGTCTTTATTATGTTCATGTGCATATGTTTTACCTGATCAGTTTCCTTCCTCAGCATAGGGAAGGAGATGTGTTGTAATTATTATTATCATTTCTCCTTATTATCCACCTTGTATAAACTACTATTCTTCTTTCTTTATCCACCTTAGCCTTTCCTCTTCTATGGTTTCTTCTGCTCACCCCTTTCTTCCCCACCAGTGCATTGTTCCGTTGAGCGTTCTTTCAGTTAGTCTGACAGTTCAACTGGGTGGGTTATGGATGTTATTGAATAAAGCTCGTCACACCTTACCTTGGATCTCACTACGTTCTTTCATATTACATTTTATGCAGCACGTGTGCCAGGAGGTTTTCGGAATGGTAATTTGTTTTCTACAGGTGAGATAGCCTTCCTAGATTGTTCACTAGGCAGTATTTAGAGACGTTTATTGTTAGATTTGAATTATGTTGGGTAGAGCAGTATAGGAGGGCTTTTCTTGTTCCACAGCACACAGAAAGGCTTAAGGAACTAGGGAACTAGGGGCTAGGGAACTGATACAGACAGGAAGACCAGATAGTCCAGAGATGACTCGTAGGTCCAAGAGGACAAACTAGGACCAGAAGGTCCAGGTTAGGAGAAAAAGAGAGCCAGTACTTGTGAGAACAGATAAACTAGGATAGTGGATAGGATAGGCAGGCAAATTAATAAAAAGAGGACATGTATGTCTGAGGGGCTGAAGGCCAGTAGCTCCAGAGGGACTGGATTTTACCAGAAGTGATAGAGTAAAGTGAATTTATGTATTAACGTGTTCTTTGTTTTTGTTTTTTTTAGACACGTGGGAACAGTGAAACATTGTTTGTAAGCACAAACCTACAACATTAAAACAGCTTGTTGCCCAGTATTTACCTATCTTTCATTCATTTGTTTACTTTTTGTTGGTGTGTTCTATAAAGTGCAGCAGATCTAGAGGTAAAAGAGCATTTAATTATTAACAGGCAGCCATCCAGAGATATGTCTTTACAAATAATGCACAGGTCAGTGGCCATGCTTGGACATGTGCTGAGAAGTTTGTAATAGAGTGTGTAGTGGGTGGATGTCTGCCAGGTCCAAAATAGGGTTGGAATAGGTCTCGGCAAAGAATGTGGGTGCGCTATTATGACCAGAGAAACCTTTTTCTTATTTTTGCTGCACACCCAGGGCCATATTTACAAGGCCCTTTGAGCCACCAGAGCGTCACTTTTTTTGACCACCCTGCATGGCATTTCATGGCCTTGTAAATATGGCCCACTTTCAAGCATTACTCTGCATGGAAGGGGCATTCCATTGGTGTTGCTGTGGGTGTTCCCAGGCAACACCCATGGATTTTGACGCATTCCCAGATTTACAAGGTTTCGAAAACCTTGGACTGTGCCTGGGGAGGAGTTAAAGTGGCACAAAGAGGAGGAAATACCTTTATTTCTTCTCATTTTTTGCTCCTCTTATGTGTGCTGCATTCTCCTCCTATGTATGCTGCAGAATCCTCCTATGTGTGCTGCATTTTGCAGCACACATAGAAGGAGGAAAATGCCTTCCTACACAAAAACAATCATCCCTGCAATGCAGGCACCCTAGCACCATGGTGCAAGGGTGCCTGCATTGGCACTAGGCAGCCAATTCTGCGTCAGCACAGTGAAAAGCACATGGATGCATTGTATTGCTGTAAATATGACGCATCCCTGCACTTTCCAAATGACGCAGCTTGGAGCAGTTAGATGACTTACAGCAGCGTGCTACGTAATTTCTAGTAAATATGTTCTCAATCTAATGGCTTGATCTAGAAGTGGTTTTATAAACTGAATTAGAACCTCTGCTTGAAAGAATGCTCTGTCAAGGCTGTCCTCAAACTGATAAACCATTATGGCCCTCACTACGAGTTTGGTGAATTTCAGTATGGGGATTCCATGCTCCACATTCCAGCAGTTTTCTCCCCAGAATGAGGAATAACCACATCGACCACAAATTCAGGATTCCTTTAGCTTGTTTTCCTGATGCTAGGGCCACTTTGCTGACATTTTGTGTCTGATCAGAGCAGGCAGAAGATGTCAGCTGATTGCTGGTGGCGGTGGTGCCAAGGGATCAGGGGGCCAGGGCAGTCCAGGAGGCCTGGGGAAAGTGTGGTTAGGCCAGGATGAGCGTCATGTGCTGTTCCGGTAGAGCTACAGAGGCAGACAGGAGCTGGAACGTATATATTTCACTCGGTACACATCCTGTCCAGAGACCCAGTATGTCTGGAACTGGAAATATCAAGCCAAAGACACTGGGCTTCTTGTAATGGCCGAGGCAGCATCCAGGTTTGAGGGGCTACCACCACTTTTAATGAGAATATATGTATGTCAGAAATAACCTTTAATCCCTAGTTATTCAAAAGGCAACGTAAAACTGACAGAACTTTGGTTCCCTGTTACCAAGACTGTTATATTGTACTGCCAAACTTGGTTGTGATATTTACCCCCTGTATGTTTGTCATAACTCTCATTACGAGTTGTTTCATACCAGAGGGTGCAAAGTTTGCACCCATAATTACTGGTCCCGTGCGGTAACACCCTGCAATTATGAGTTTAATCTCAAGAAATGCGGAATAACTGCACAAACCCAGTTTCACCAGCCCTAAAACTACTTGCAATTACCTATTCCATGGGGTTTAACACGCACATTTACCACCTGTCCTGAGCTGGGGATGCAGGTGCTGGGCTCGGTTCGGCGAAGGGCATTAAGAGGGTAAAGTGGAAGGGAAAAATGACCTGGCAGTGGGGAGTATGTAGCACCCTCCCCTTTCATGGAAAGCTGTTGCTGTTACCCTTATACCACGTCCTTGGATGTAACTAATGGTGCCAGCTGACTTACTATGTGCTGGAAAGAGAAGAACTCATCAGGGTCACTTAGTGCAGCATACAACAATTTTCACATTTTCTAGATGTACAATTAAATTCATGAAATAAGCCAGAAATCTGTATTCTACAATGCTATGCAAAACACAATCGCTGTTGTCCCAACCGGCAGCAACCCACAGTTTCTCTCCGTCTGTACACCATGGGGCATATTATCAAGAACGGCGTTAAATTATCGCCGCTTTAGCGGCAGAAAACTGCCGCTAAAGCGGCGATAATGGGCTTGATAATATGCCCTTGAGAATTCCAAAAGAAGCCCATGTTGACACCAGAACAGGCAGTTTTCTGCCGCTAAAGCGGCGATAATTTTAACGCCGTTTCTTGATAATATGCCCCTAGATTATTGTATCTGCAGCACAAGGTAGGCATCCAGGTCTAAAGAGCGGAGGGTCAGCCCTCTTCCCATCATCGCAGATGCACAGGACCCTCAAACCAAAGAGGAAGAGCAGAGCACCTGGTTGAATGAGTATAAATGTTAAAACAATCTCGTCAAATTTTGGACGGTGGGTTTAAAACTCTGGACAAAAAAATATATTTTCTGGAACAAAATGTGGTCAACATATTGAAGCTGACACAATAATTCATGTGAAGTATGGAATGAAGTTATATCTACATCCTTTGCCCTCTGGGCACTCCACTGGCGCTTGGCACCTAAAGTTTTGTTTATGTTATGTTAATACAGCTAACTATAGTGCACGAATCACCTCTGAAGAGGTATCTCAGCGCTAACGATAAACACAGGCAAAACCTAACACAGAATTTTAAAATAAGATTTAGGCTGTTACCAAAGTTCTGGTAACTCGGGACACTTGTGCCTCTTGTACCCCAGAGACACTGGCCCTTCTGGGCACTCCTGCCTGCGTGGTCCAGCAGCACTAATCTCTCTCAGCACCCTGGGGCATCTGGCTGCGATGGTGATCGAGCTGAACAATCCAGTTAAAGTGGAGAGAGGAGAGAGGAGTTGGCCTAACGGTTAGGGCGGTTGACCTCGAATCTGGGCAATGACGCTGAACATCCTCTGATTTTGGGCAAATCACTTAATCTCCCCGTGCCTAACAAAACAAGCATTTGCAATGCAATAGGTCTCGCATTTTGGTTAGTTAGAGCCATTGGCGTTGTAAATGACAATGGGGTATATTCACAAGAATGTGTGATAACTACCGCAAGAGTAGCATAACGCAACTTTCAATATCGCAGCCTATCATGGGAAAATAACCCCGTGTCAACGTGGAATTCACAACAAGGCGGTACCATGCGATAGTCACCAGATAACGCGTCAAATGTCAGCGTGAAAATCAACGCCACGCCGAAAAATTTCGAAACGCGAGAAATCATGCGATGAGGCCAATCGCGGTAAAAAAAGCAGCGAAAAGCAGCCACAGGCCTGCAAATCCCACGTGTCTGGCGGGAAATTGCACCATAAAAACCACAGAAACAACACACCAGAAACAAGCCAAAGCACGCAGCAACATGGATGCACCCTAACCCAGCGCAGAGGTCAGCGCGAACCCCACAACCCCCACAGACCACCAGCAAGGAACAACCGGCTCGGGGAAGGCCAAGGAGAAAAGGGAGAGGAAGACGGGGTGCAGACCGCAGGAAGACAAGACCAGTGTCACGGAGGTGACAGAACACTACCAGCAACTGACCCACAAGCAGACCACCTGGAATGCAGTCGGAGTGCCGAGGAGGCCAATCCAGGAGGACAAGAGGCTCCGCCAGGACGTGACAACCTAAACCAGGCACAAACCCTCTGCCAACAGGAAGGCAGCAACGGCGACAGGAGGTGACAGTCCAGCGCCACAGGAAGAGCTGGAGGAAACCCAGGCCACAGTTATCAGTGTGGAGACGGTGCAAGGAGTAGGGAGTACGGACACAGCTCGACAGGACCTGACACAACAACAACAGGGTGAGGATCCAACAGGGACTGGGGGACGTGGGGTGGGGTGATGGGCACAATGCCACACATGCACAATGAGGTGTAGCACAATGCACACCCACAATTACCCACAATTACCCAGGGACATGTCCCCCATCCCAGTGGCACACTGCAGCACACACACATAGCAATCACAGCACATACCATGACAATGTGGCACAAAGTGCAACACCCACACTGCAGAACAGGGGACACAACTGGGTCCTCCCAGGTGCAGAAACAGAACAATCACATTGGACAGAGCAGGGAACTGTGAGATGCGTATCTACCCCTACAACCCCACATCAGCCATGTAGCCCAAATGTACACTGTCCCAAATCAAATATCCACCACCGCCCAAACAGTCACAATGTACATTGTCACACAGTCTGCATGTCGACAAGAACAAGGCGCCAACACAATGCCAACATGCACCTCCCCTTCACAATGCAGAGGGACAAACAACACCTCCAGCAGGTCAGAACAGACAACCCATCAGTGATGCCCGAGACGAACACCACACCTTCGACACCGACGCCCTACAACAGCCCATGGACATCCCACACAACCCACCACCAGGACCAGGGCAGACAAGCTACTCAGAGGAGAACCCAGCGCCTCCAACAGACCACACAGCATGAAGCACCCGCAATCACGTCTGGCTCACAACACTTCACCCACCCACACATGGCACCCCAATGCCAGGTGTCAGAACACCAAAAGGAGGTGGCCCAACAGGTGCAGGTGTTGCCCAACCCATGGAATGCGAACTAGAACACATACGTGGGTGTCCAATACCCTTCAGGGACCACCTACACCCCACAAAGGAGACCCACACTTCCATAGAGACACATGCAGATGCACATACCCAGTACAGAACCACGCCCAGGGGCACGCACATATCAGTCACACACCCACGTTGGCTCAGCGTACGACGGCACAGTCCACTCCCCTTACGAATTGAGTGGGTGACGACAAACCTACATGTCCAGGTTCTAGCCCGCTGCCTGCGGTGACATGTCTGCGTCCGCTGTACACAGCACAATGCAATGTCGTAGGACCCAGGGCCCCCATGCATACAACAAGACCACAGGGACACATGCACATATCATGTTGAACTGGCTACGGGCACGTGCGTCCGGCCCGTTTATTGGCAGGGCCACATGTACAGTGACGCCTGTGCTGGATGTGTGTGGGGTGAGTATAAGCCAGCCCGCACGGAGTGCTTGGTGCTGGCAACAACCTGAACAGTGGACACCAGTGTAATGGAAACAGAAAACACCAGCATAACAGAATCAACTGCAAAGCAACATGGAGGGATCCGGAGTAAGGACAGAGGTCACCCAATATTCAGTCAGGAGGGTCCGTGAGTTGCAGTGCACTGAGGTAGGGGCACTAGAGAAGAGCGCGCTCATGTCAAGAAATTGCAAGGATTGTGTCCCTTCGGGTTAGTCCTGATGCACATGCAGTGGGCTGTGGTACACCTGCATCAACTTCCTCATCAACGTCCCAGGTCTCCCACACTGCCTGAGGTGACAGTTGCGTCCGCAGTCCACAGCGCAATACCCAGTATTAGATCCGGGTGTGTAGCTTGACTACCACCACCAGTCTGCATTCCTGCCTTGGGGCTGTTGCCTCCTGCCCTCCCATTGTCTGTGCCTTCTCCCGTCTGCACACTTGAGACATCTTCCTCATCATGGTCCCAGGTCTTCCCCACTGCATGAGGTGACATTGCTGCGCAACCTCACAACAGCACAAAACTCAATCAGTAACGGACAATGGCTTGCGGTGCACTGAGTCACTGGCACCTGGAGTGCTGAGCAGGGTATCAGGCCGATGATGGCATCCACGACAGGTCTGAGCAACTCCGTAGGTCTGTCAGGACCACCGTTTCGACTCTGGCAGATGGCGGTTGGAGGTGGTCCTTGCGGTGGTGGCATGGGCCTCCTGCGGTGATGCGACGTCCGGGCCGGTCAAGACTCGATGCTATGTGTGGGCCCTGGTGGCCCGCAGTTGAGGCCAGAGGATGCGGACAGCGCAGGTCCACAGACACATGGCATTGATGACCCCAAGACCATCGCTACAGAGGCCATTCACTGTCTCAGAAGAAGGGGTCCCAGGCCTGAGCAGCACAGAGTTAGTGGCCCCGGATGCATTGCGGCCGGCACAGGCACCCAGCCACGGGACGGTGACTTGCGGTGCAGTCAGATGGGCCATGCGACCTGAGCGGGTCCCCATCAATGTCCGAGGTGTATGTTGCGGAGGGTTTCGGGGGACAGTGGAAGGTGTCCTCCAGGGCATGATGCGGAAGGTCTGATGTTATCTGGAAGCAGCAAATGGAGGAGTGGAAAGCGCAACCCTCGTTTTCACCAACAATTCGGTATCAGCTACATGAGGATGAAAACTAGCCCCTAGTCCATAGACTCAAACGCCACCAATGTGCGACCAGTGAGTGTCCATGAATGTCGGGGAACACACTTAGTGGCACATGTGCTGAGAGGGGATGCAGTCTGCGATGATGCCGGTACACAGATGTGAACTCCAACATTGCCAAATCAAGACTCTGTGACCTACTGGACCGCAGTGTAGGCCGGAGGCAGCGGTCAGCATGGGCCCACAGACACGTGTCGAGTGCTTGTGATGCATTTGTTTGCTTCACTGATAGCAGGGAGTTTTGTGATATCACCCCTGCAGTAGACATCTAGTCACTGCCATTCATGACTCAGGACACAGTTTCACACATGGGACATACTGGACCGCAGTGTAGGCCGGAGGCAGCGGTCGGCAGTGGCCCACAGCCATGGGTCGTTGGCTCGCGAGGCACAGAGTTAGTGACACAGTGGCAGTTGTCCGTAGTGTTCAATCACCTCCGTGACGCTGATCCTGTTCCCTCCGGACTGCAACGTGTCATCCTCTTACGCCCCTCCGTGCGTGCGAAGAAATGTATTCTGCCTTTTGAATTACCGATGTTCAGTTCCAAATCTGTGATCCCACTCGTGCGCAGCGTAGGCCGAGGGCAGTGGTCCGCGTAGGCCCACAGACACGTGTGGTTGTGATGCCATGCACAGACTTGTTGCCACCACATCGGAGGGTGTATAGTGAATTGTTCTCTGCCTTCAATAATGTTCACTGCCATGGTGTAATCAAGACTCAGTTCCAAATGTGTGACCTACCTGACCGTGGTGTAGGCCTGAGGCAGCGGTCAGCACGGCCCATTTACCGAGTGTCTCCGGCATCGGTTGGATGGCCCCACCGGCCTGCGTGGTTCAGGTTCAGTGGCGCCACGTGCTAAGGTCACCTCCGTGTATGTGACCCGGCATTCGTCCGGACTGAGCCGCATCTTCCTCTTACACCTCTCCGTGCGACCACTGGTGTGGACTCTGCCATTCGTGCTTTGCGACTAGGTGCTGGATGTAGTCCTTGTCCCTCATCCACGTGTAGCCGGCTGGCGTTGAACAGGGTTAGTGGCACCACGTGTCGCAAGATGCCCATATGTAACTATGCCTCACTGATCGGGGGTCTGGTGCTGTGGCCGCTGGCCCGGATTTGGGGTCACTGCCATTCATGACTCAGGACACAGTTTCACATATGGGAACTACTGGTCCGAAGAGTAGGCCGGGGCAGCAGTGGAGTACGTCAACGAAAAGGAATAAAGCGGGCCTGTGTCGTGGAGGCCGTGATGGTCTAAGGTGGCTGCCAAGGTCTCGGGCTTGGGGCTTGCGCCGGCACATGGTGGGCCCTCCTTGACACACGCCGGTGTCGGAAGGTGATCAGTGTGGCCTGGCTGCGCAGGGGCTGGCCTGACGGGTTCGTGGTCCAGCGTGCCGGGGTCCGGCAGGCGCACAGCATCGCAGGCAACTCCGCTCACGAGGATGGCGTCGGCCTCGTGGGGAGGTGGGAGGCGCCGCCCTGGCAGAGACATGGGTCTTTCCGGAAGAGGACCACGCCCAGGCCTACGTGCTTTTCATTCACACCCCTACGCTGGCGTGGTGTACGCCGGGCCATCCCACTCCGCTGACGCTTAGGGGGCGTAACAGGCAACATTTCCGCGAGGTCCCCCACTGGCTGGGGTGACATGGTGGCGTCCACTGTCCACTACACTCCATACACAAGAGGTGTATGTCGCCATGGATATGGGTGTTGTCTGCATACTGCGAGGTGTCCAGCACATCTCCGGCACTCTTGGCATTGTGTACTTTCCCAATCATGGTTCTACTGCATCCTTCACACATGCCTGGTTGCCACCTCTCCCCACATTCGGCTATTATGTGGCTGAGGTGCCATGCCATTGCTGGCTGCTGTTCCGGTAGAGCTACAGAGGCAGACAGGAGCTGGAACATATATATTTCACTCGGTACACATCCTGTCCAGAGACCCAGTATGTCTGGAACTGGAAATATCAAGCCAAAGACACTGGGCTTCTTGTAATGGCCGAGGCAGCATCCAGGTTTGAGGGGCTACCACCACTTTTAATGAGAATATATGTATGTCAGAAATAACCTTTAATCCCTAGTTATTCAAAAGGCAACGTAAAACTGACAGAACTTTGGTTCCCTGTTACCAAGACTGTTATATTGTACTGCCAAACTTGGTTGTGATATTTACCCCCTGTATGTTTGTCATAACTCTCATTACGAGTTGTTTCATACCAGAGGGTGCAAAGTTTGCACCCATAATTACTGGTCCCGTGCGGTAACACCCTGCAATTATGAGTTTAATCTCAAGAAATGCGGAATAACTGCACAAACCCAGTTTCACCAGCCCTAAAACTACTTGCAATTACCTATTCCATGGGGTTTAACACGCACATTTACCACCTGTCCTGAGCTGGGGATGCAGGTGCTGGGCTCGGTTCGGCGAAGGGCATTAAGAGGGTAAAGTGGAAGGGAAAAATGACCTGGCAGTGGGGAGTATGTAGCACCCCTCCCCTTTCATGGAAAGCTGTTGCTGTTACCCTTATACCACGTCCTTGGATGTAACTAATGGTGCCAGCTGACTTACTATGTGCTGGAAAGAGAAGAACTCATCAGGGTCACTTAGTGCAGCATACAACAATTTTCACATTTTCTAGATGTACAATTAAATTCATGAAATAAGCCAGAAATCTGTATTCTACAATGCTATGCAAAACACAATCGCTGTTGTCCCAACCGGCAGCAACCCACAGTTTCTCTCCGTCTGTACACCATGGGGCATATTATCAAGAACGGCGTTAAAATTATCGCCGCTTAGCGGCAGAAAACTGCCGCTAAAGCGGCGATAATGGGCTTGATAATATGCCCTTGAGAATTCCAAAAGAAGCCCATGTTGACACCAGAACAGGCAGTTTTCTGCCGCTAAAGCGGCGATAATTTTAACGCCGTTTCTTGATAATATGCCCCTAGATTATTGTATCTGCAGCACAAGGTAGGCATCCAGGTCTAAAGAGCGGAGGGTCAGCCCTCTTCCCATCATCGCAGATGCACAGGACCCTCAAACCAAAGAGGAAGAGCAGAGCACCTGGTTGAATGAGTATAAATGTTAAAACAATCTCGTCAAATTTTGGACGGTGGGTTTAAAACTCTGGACAAAAAATATATTTTCTGGAACAAAATGTGGTCAACATATTGAAGCTGACACAATAATTCATGTGAAGTATGGAATGAAGTTATATCTACATCCTTTGCCCTCTGGGCACTCCACTGGCGCTTGGCACCTAAAGTTTTGTTTATGTTATGTTAATACAGCTAACTATAGTGCACGAATCACCTCTGAAGAGGTATCTCAGCGCTAACGATAAACACAGGCAAAACCTAACACAGAATTTTAAAATAAGATTTAGGCTGTTACCAAAGTTCTGGTAACTCGGGGACACTTGTGCCTCTTGTACCCCAGAGACACTGGCCCTTCTGGGCACTCCTGCCTGCGTGGTCCAGCAGCACTAATCTCTCTCAGCACCCTGGGGCATCTGGCTGCGATGGTGATCGAGCTGAACAATCCAGTTAAAGTGGAGAGAGGAGAGAGGAGTTGGCCTAACGGTTAGGGCGGTTGACCTCGAATCTGGGCAATGACGCTGAACATCCTCTGATTTTGGGCAAATCACTTAATCTCCCCGTGCCTAACAAAACAAGCATTTGCAATGCAATAGGTCTCGCATTTTGGTTAGTTAGAGCCATTGGCGTTGTAAATGACAATGGGGTATATTCACAAGAATGTGTGATAACTACCGCAAGAGTAGCATAACGCAACTTTCAATATCGCAGCCTATCATGGGAAAATAACCCCGTGTCAACGTGGAATTCACAACAAGGCGGTACCATGCGATAGTCACCAGATAACGCGTCAAATGTCAGCGCGAAAATCAACGCCACGCCGAAAAATTTCGAAACGCGAGAAATCATGCGATGAGGCCAATCGCGGTAAAAAGCAGCGAAAAGCAGCCACAGGCCTGCAAATCCCACGTGTCTGGCGGGAAATTGCACCATAAAAACCACAGAAACAACACACCAGAAACAAGCCAAAGCACGCAGCAACATGGATGCACCCTAACCCAGCGCAGAGGTCAGCGCGAACCCCACAACCCCCACAGACCACCAGCAAGGAACAACCGGCTCGGGAAGGCCAAGGAGAAAAGGGAGAGGAAGACGGGGTGCAGACCGCAGGAAGACAAGACCAGTGTCACGGAGGTGACAGAACACTACCAGCAACTGACCCACAAGCAGACCACCTGGAATGCAGTCGGAGTGCCGAGGAGGCCAATCCAGGAGGACAAGAGGCTCCGCCAGGACGTGACAACCTAAACCAGGCACAAACCCTCTGCCAACAGGAAGGCAGCAACGGCGACAGGAGGTGACAGTCCAGCGCCACAGGAAGAGCTGGAGGAAACCCAGGCCACAGTTATCAGTGTGGAGACGGTGCAAGGAGTAGGGAGTACGGACACAGCTCGACAGGACCTGACACAACAACAACAGGGTGAGGATCCAACAGGGACTGGGGGACGTGGGGTGGGGTGATGGGCACAATGCCACACATGCACAATGAGGTGCAGCACAATGCACACCCACAATTACCCACAATTACCCAGGGACATGTCCCCCATCCCAGTGGCACACTGCAGCACACACACATAGCAATCACAGCACATACCATGACAATGTGGCACAAAGTGCAACACCCACACTGCAGAACAGGGGACACAACTGGGTCCTCCCAGGTGCAGAAACAGAACAATCACATTGGACAGAGCAGGGAACTGTGAGATGCGTATCTACCCCTACAACCCCACATCAGCCATGTAGCCCAAATGTACACTGTCCCAAATCAAATATCCACCACCGCCCAAACAGTCACAATGTACATTGTCACACAGTCTGCATGTCGACAAGAACAAGGCGCCAACACAATGCCAACATGCACCTCCCCTTCACAATGCAGAGGGACAAACAACACCTCCAGCAGGTCAGAACAGACAACCCATCAGTGATGCCCGAGACGAACACCACACCTTCGACACCGACGCCCTACAACAGCCCATGGACATCCCACACAACCCACCACCAGGACCAGGGCAGACAAGCTACTCAGAGGAGAACCCAGCGCTCCAACAGACCACACAGCATGAAGCACCCGCAATCACGTCTGGCTCACAACACTTCACCCACCCACACATGGCACCCCAATGCCAGGTGTCAGAACACCAAAAGGAGGTGGCCCAACAGGTGCAGGTGTTGCCCAACCCATGGAATGCGAACTAGAACACATACGTGGGTGTCCAATACCCTTCAGGGACCACCTACACCCCACAAAGGAGACCCACACTTCCATAGAGACACATGCAGATGCACATACCCAGTACAGAACCACGCCCAGGGGCACGCACATATCAGTCACACACCCACGTTGGCTCAGCGTACGACGGCACAGTCCACTCCCCTTACGAATTGAGTGGGTGACGACAAACCTACATGTCCAGGTTCTAGCCCGCTGCCTGCGGTGACATGTCTGCGTCCGCTGTACACAGCACAATGCAATGTCGTAGGACCCAGGGCCCCCATGCATACAACAAGACCACAGGGACACATGCACATATCATGTTGAACTGGCTACGGGCACGTGCGTCCGGCCCGTTTATTGGCAGGGCCACATGTACAGTGACGCCTGTGCTGGATGTGTGTGGGGTGAGTATAAGCCAGCCCGCACGGAGTGCTTGGTGCTGGCAACAACCTGAACAGTGGACACCAGTGTAATGGAAACAGAAAACACCAGCATAACAGAATCAACTGCAAAGCAACATGGAGGGATCCGGAGTAAGGACAGAGGTCACCCAATATTCAGTCAGGAGGGTCCGTGAGTTGCAGTGCACTGAGGTAGGGGCACTAGAGAAGAGCGCGCTCATGTCAAGAAATTGCAAGGATTGTGTCCCTTCGGGTTAGTCCTGATGCACATGCAGTGGGCTGTGGTACACCTGCATCAACTTCCTCATCAACGTCCCAGGTCTCCCACACTGCCTGAGGTGACAGTTGCGTCCGCAGTCCACAGCGCAATACCCAGTATTAGATCCGGGTGTGTAGCTTGACTACCACCACCAGTCTGCATTCCTGCCTTGGGGCTGTTGCCTCCTGCCCTCCCATTGTCTGTGCCTTCTCCCGTCTGCACACTTGAGACATCTTCCTCATCATGGTCCCAGGTCTTCCCCACTGCATGAGGTGACATTGCTGCGCAACCTCACAACAGCACAAAACTCAATCAGTAACGGACAATGGCTTGCGGTGCACTGAGTCACTGGCACCTGGAGTGCTGAGCAGGGTATCAGGCCGATGATGGCATCCACGACAGGTCTGAGCAACTCCGTAGGTCTGTCAGGACCACCGTTTCGACTCTGGCAGATGGCGGTTGGAGGTGGTCCTTGCGGTGGTGGCATGGGCCTCCTGCGGTGATGCGACGTCCGGGCCGGTCAAGACTCGATGCTATGTGTGGGCCCTGGTGGCCCGCAGTTGAGGCCAGAGGATGCGGACAGCGCAGGTCCACAGACACATGGCATTGATGACCCCAAGACCATCGCTACAGAGGCCATTCACTGTCTCAGAAGAAGGGGTCCCAGGCCTGAGCAGCACAGAGTTAGTGGCCCCGGATGCATTGCGGCCGGCACAGGCACCCAGCCACGGGACGGTGACTTGCGGTGCAGTCAGATGGGCCATGCGACCTGAGCGGGTCCCCATCAATGTCCGAGGTGTATGTTGCGGAGGGTTTCGGGGGACAGTGGAAGGTGTCCTCCAGGGCATGATGCGGAAGGTCTGATGTTATCTGGAAGCAGCAAATGGAGGAGTGGAAAGCGCAACCCTCGTTTTCACCAACAATTCGGTATCAGCTACATGAGGATGAAAACTAGCCCCTAGTCCATAGACTCAAACGCCACCAATGTGCGACCAGTGAGTGTCCATGAATGTCGGGGAACACACTTAGTGGCACATGTGCTGAGAGGGGATGCAGTCTGCGATGATGCCGGTACACAGATGTGAACTCCAACATTGCCAAATCAAGACTCTGTGACCTACTGGACCGCAGTGTAGGCCGGAGGCAGCGGTCAGCATGGGCCCACAGACACGTGTCGAGTGCTTGTGATGCATTTGTTTGCTTCACTGATAGCAGGGAGTTTTGTGATATCACCCCTGCAGTAGACATCTAGTCACTGCCATTCATGACTCAGGACACAGTTTCACACATGGGACATACTGGACCGCAGTGTAGGCCGGAGGCAGCGGTCGGCAGTGGCCCACAGCCATGGGTCGTTGGCTCGCGAGGCACAGAGTTAGTGACACAGTGGCAGTTGTCCGTAGTGTTCAATCACCTCCGTGACGCTGATCCTGTTCCCTCCGGACTGCAACGTGTCATCCTCTTACGCCCTCCGTGCGTGCGAAGAAATGTATTCTGCCTTTTGAATTACCGATGTTCAGTTCCAAATCTGTGATCCCACTCGTGCGCAGCGTAGGCCGAGGGCAGTGGTCCGCGTAGGCCCACAGACACGTGTGGTTGTGATGCCATGCACAGACTTGTTGCCACCACATCGGAGGGTGTATAGTGAATTGTTCTCTGCCTTCAATAATGTTCACTGCCATGGTGTAATCAAGACTCAGTTCCAAATGTGTGACCTACCTGACCGTGGTGTAGGCCTGAGGCAGCGGTCAGCACGGCCCATTTACCGAGTGTCTCCGGCATCGGTTGGATGGCCCCACCGGCCTGCGTGGTTCAGGTTCAGTGGCGCCACGTGCTAAGGTCACCTCCGTGTATGTGACCCGGCATTCGTCCGGACTGAGCCGCATCTTCCTCTTACACCTCTCCGTGCGACCACTGGTGTGGACTCTGCCATTCGTGCTTTGCGACTAGGTGCTGGATGTAGTCCTTGTCCCTCATCCACGTGTAGCCGGCTGGCGTTGAACAGGGTTAGTGGCACCACGTGTCGCAAGATGCCCATATGTAACTATGCCTCACTGATCGGGGGGTCTGGTGCTGTGGCCGCTGGCCCGGATTTGGGGTCACTGCCATTCATGACTCAGGACACAGTTTCACATATGGGAACTACTGGTCCGAAGAGTAGGCCGGGGGCAGCAGTGGAGTACGTCAACGAAAAGGAATAAAGCGGGCCTGTGTCGTGGAGGCCGTGATGGTCTAAGGTGGCTGCCAAGGTCTCGGGCTTGGGGCTTGCGCCGGCACATGGTGGGCCCTCCTTGACACACGCCGGTGTCGGAAGGTGATCAGTGTGGCCTGGCTGCGCAGGGGCTGGCCTGACGGGTTCGTGGTCCAGCGTGCCGGGGTCCGGCAGGCGCACAGCATCGCAGGCAACTCCGCTCACGAGGATGGCGTCGGCCTCGTGGGGAGGTGGGAGGCGCCGCCCTGGCAGAGACATGGGTCTTTCCGGAAGAGGACCACGCCCAGGCCTACGTGCTTTTCATTCACACCCCTACGCTGGCGTGGTGTACGCCGGGCCATCCCACTCCGCTGACGCTTAGGGGGCGTAACAGGCAACATTTCCGCGAGGTCCCCCACTGGCTGGGGTGACATGGTGGCGTCCACTGTCCACTACACTCCATACACAAGAGGTGTATGTCGCCATGGATATGGGTGTTGTCTGCATACTGCGAGGTGTCCAGCACATCTCCGGCACTCTTGGCATTGTGTACTTTCCCAATCATGGTTCTACTGCATCCTTCACACATGCCTGGTTGCCACCTCTCCCCACATTCGGCTATTATGTGGCTGAGGTGCCATGCCATTGCTGGCTGCTGTTCCGGTAGAGCTACAGAGGCAGACAGGAGCTGGAACATATATATTTCACTCGGTACACATCCTGTCCAGAGACCCAGTATGTCTGGAACTGGAAATATCAAGCCAAAGACACTGGGCTTCTTGTAATGGCCGAGGCAGCATCCAGGTTTGAGGGGCTACCACCACTTTTAATGAGAATATATGTATGTCAGAAATAACCTTTAATCCCTAGTTATTCAAAAGGCAACGTAAAACTGACAGAACTTTGGTTCCCTGTTACCAAGACTGTTATATTGTACTGCCAAACTTGGTTGTGATATTTACCCCTGTATGTTTGTCATAACTCTCATTACGAGTTGTTTCATACCAGAGGGTGCAAAGTTTGCACCCATAATTACTGGTCCCGTGCGGTAACACCCTGCAATTATGAGTTTAATCTCAAGAAATGCGGAATAACTGCACAAACCCAGTTTCACCAGCCCTAAAACTACTTGCAATTACCTATTCCATGGGGTTTAACACGCACATTTACCACCTGTCCTGAGCTGGGGATGCAGGTGCTGGGCTCGGTTCGGCGAAGGGCATTAAGAGGGTAAAGTGGAAGGGAAAAAATGACCTGGCAGTGGGGAGTATGTAGCACCCCTCCCCTTTCATGGAAAGCTGTTGCTGTTACCCTTATACCACGTCCTTGGATGTAACTAATGGTGCCAGCTGACTTACTATGTGCTGGAAAGAGAAGAACTCATCAGGGTCACTTAGTGCAGCATACAACAATTTTCACATTTTCTAGATGTACAATTAAATTCATGAAATAAGCCAGAAATCTGTATTCTACAATGCTATGCAAAACACAATCGCTGTTGTCCCAACCGGCAGCAACCCACAGTTTCTCTCCGTCTGTACACCATGGGGCATATTATCAAGAACGGCGTTAAAATTATCGCCGCTTTAGCGGCAGAAAACTGCCGCTAAAGCGGCGATAATGGGCTTGATAATATGCCCTTGAGAATTCCAAAAGAAGCCCATGTTGACACCAGAACAGGCAGTTTTCTGCCGCTAAAGCGGCGATAATTTTAACGCCGTTTCTTGATAATATGCCCCTAGATTATTGTATCTGCAGCACAAGGTAGGCATCCAGGTCTAAAGAGCGGAGGGTCAGCCCTCTTCCCATCATCGCAGATGCACAGGACCCTCAAACCAAAGAGGAAGAGCAGAGCACCTGGTTGAATGAGTATAAATGTTAAAACAATCTCGTCAAATTTTGGACGGTGGGTTTAAAACTCTGGACAAAAAAATATATTTTCTGGAACAAAATGTGGTCAACATATTGAAGCTGACACAATAATTCATGTGAAGTATGGAATGAAGTTATATCTACATCCTTTGCCCTCTGGGCACTCCACTGGCGCTTGGCACCTAAAGTTTTGTTTATGTTATGTTAATACAGCTAACTATAGTGCACGAATCACCTCTGAAGAGGTATCTCAGCGCTAACGATAAACACAGGCAAAACCTAACACAGAATTTTAAAATAAGATTTAGGCTGTTACCAAAGTTCTGGTAACTCGGGGACACTTGTGCCTCTTGTACCCCAGAGACACTGGCCCTTCTGGGCACTCCTGCCTGCGTGGTCCAGCAGCACTAATCTCTCTCAGCACCCTGGGGCATCTGGCTGCGATGGTGATCGAGCTGAACAATCCAGTTAAAGTGGAGAGAGGAGAGAGGAGTTGGCCTAACGGTTAGGGCGGTTGACCTCGAATCTGGGCAATGACGCTGAACATCCTCTGATTTTGGGCAAATCACTTAATCTCCCCGTGCCTAACAAAACAAGCATTTGCAATGCAATAGGTCTCGCATTTTGGTTAGTTAGAGCCATTGGCGTTGTAAATGACAATGGGGTATATTCACAAGAATGTGTGATAACTACCGCAAGAGTAGCATAACGCAACTTTCAATATCGCAGCCTATCATGGGAAAATAACCCCGTGTCAACGTGGAATTCACAACAAGGCGGTACCATGCGATAGTCACCAGATAACGCGTCAAATGTCAGCGCGAAAATCAACGCCACGCCGAAAAATTTCGAAACGCGAGAAATCATGCGATGAGGCCAATCGCGGTAAAAAAAGCAGCGAAAAGCAGCCACAGGCCTGCAAATCCCACGTGTCTGGCGGGAAATTGCACCATAAAAACCACAGAAACAACACACCAGAAACAAGCCAAAGCACGCAGCAACATGGATGCACCCTAACCCAGCGCAGAGGTCAGCGCGAACCCCACAACCCCCACAGACCACCAGCAAGGAACAACCGGCTCGGGGAAGGCCAAGGAGAAAAGGGAGAGGAAGACGGGGTGCAGACCGCAGGAAGACAAGACCAGTGTCACGGAGGTGACAGAACACTACCAGCAACTGACCCACAAGCAGACCACCTGGAATGCAGTCGGAGTGCCGAGGAGGCCAATCCAGGAGGACAAGAGGCTCCGCCAGGACGTGACAACCTAAACCAGGCACAAACCCTCTGCCAACAGGAAGGCAGCAACGGCGACAGGAGGTGACAGTCCAGCGCCACAGGAAGAGCTGGAGGAAACCCAGGCCACAGTTATCAGTGTGGAGACGGTGCAAGGAGTAGGGAGTACGGACACAGCTCGACAGGACCTGACACAACAACAACAGGGTGAGGATCCAACAGGGACTGGGGGACGTGGGGTGGGGTGATGGGCACAATGCCACACATGCACAATGAGGTGTAGCACAATGCACACCCACAATTACCCACAATTACCCAGGGACATGTCCCCCATCCCAGTGGCACACTGCAGCACACACACATAGCAATCACAGCACATACCATGACAATGTGGCACAAAGTGCAACACCCACACTGCAGAACAGGGGACACAACTGGGTCCTCCCAGGTGCAGAAACAGAACAATCACATTGGACAGAGCAGGGAACTGTGAGATGCGTATCTACCCCTACAACCCCACATCAGCCATGTAGCCCAAATGTACACTGTCCCAAATCAAATATCCACCACCGCCCAAACAGTCACAATGTACATTGTCACACAGTCTGCATGTCGACAAGAACAAGGCGCCAACACAATGCCAACATGCACCTCCCCTTCACAATGCAGAGGGACAAACAACACCTCCAGCAGGTCAGAACAGACAACCCATCAGTGATGCCCGAGACGAACACCACACCTTCGACACCGACGCCCCTACAACAGCCCATGGACATCCCACACAACCCACCACCAGGACCAGGGCAGACAAGCTACTCAGAGGAGAACCCAGCGCCTCCAACAGACCACACAGCATGAAGCACCCGCAATCACGTCTGGCTCACAACACTTCACCCACCCACACATGGCACCCCAATGCCAGGTGTCAGAACACCAAAAGGAGGTGGCCCAACAGGTGCAGGTGTTGCCCAACCCATGGAATGCGAACTAGAACACATACGTGGGTGTCCAATACCCTTCAGGGACCACCTACACCCCACAAAGGAGACCCACACTTCCATAGAGACACATGCAGATGCACATACCCAGTACAGAACCACGCCCAGGGGCACGCACATATCAGTCACACACCCACGTTGGCTCAGCGTACGACGGCACAGTCCACTCCCCTTACGAATTGAGTGGGTGACGACAAACCTACATGTCCAGGTTCTAGCCCGCTGCCTGCGGTGACATGTCTGCGTCCGCTGTACACAGCACAATGCAATGTCGTAGGACCCAGGGCCCCCATGCATACAACAAGACCACAGGGACACATGCACATATCATGTTGAACTGGCTACGGGCACGTGCGTCCGGCCCGTTTATTGGCAGGGCCACATGTACAGTGACGCCTGTGCTGGATGTGTGTGGGGTGAGTATAAGCCAGCCCGCACGGAGTGCTTGGTGCTGGCAACAACCTGAACAGTGGACACCAGTGTAATGGAAACAGAAAACACCAGCATAACAGAATCAACTGCAAAGCAACATGGAGGGATCCGGAGTAAGGACAGAGGTCACCCAATATTCAGTCAGGAGGGTCCGTGAGTTGCAGTGCACTGAGGTAGGGGCACTAGAGAAGAGCGCGCTCATGTCAAGAAATTGCAAGGATTGTGTCCCTTCGGGTTAGTCCTGATGCACATGCAGTGGGCTGTGGTACACCTGCATCAACTTCCTCATCAACGTCCCAGGTCTCCCACACTGCCTGAGGTGACAGTTGCGTCCGCAGTCCACAGCGCAATACCCAGTATTAGATCCGGGTGTGTAGCTTGACTACCACCACCAGTCTGCATTCCTGCCTTGGGGCTGTTGCCTCCTGCCCTCCCATTGTCTGTGCCTTCTCCCGTCTGCACACTTGGAGACATCTTCCTCATCATGGTCCCAGGTCTTCCCCACTGCATGAGGTGACATTGCTGCGCAACCTCACAACAGCACAAAACTCAATCAGTAACGGACAATGGCTTGCGGTGCACTGAGTCACTGGCACCTGGAGTGCTGAGCAGGGTATCAGGCCGATGATGGCATCCACGACAGGTCTGAGCAACTCCGTAGGTCTGTCAGGACCACCGTTTCGACTCTGGCAGATGGCGGTTGGAGGTGGTCCTTGCGGTGGTGGCATGGGCCTCCTGCGGTGATGCGACGTCCGGGCCGGTCAAGACTCGATGCTATGTGTGGGCCCTGGTGGCCCGCAGTTGAGGCCAGAGGATGCGGACAGCGCAGGTCCACAGACACATGGCATTGATGACCCCAAGACCATCGCTACAGAGGCCATTCACTGTCTCAGAAGAAGGGGTCCCAGGCCTGAGCAGCACAGAGTTAGTGGCCCCGGATGCATTGCGGCCGGCACAGGCACCCAGCCACGGGACGGTGACTTGCGGTGCAGTCAGATGGGCCATGCGACCTGAGCGGGTCCCCATCAATGTCCGAGGTGTATGTTGCGGAGGGTTTCGGGGGACAGTGGAAGGTGTCCTCCAGGGCATGATGCGGAAGGTCTGATGTTATCTGGAAGCAGCAAATGGAGGAGTGGAAAGCGCAACCCTCGTTTTCACCAACAATTCGGTATCAGCTACATGAGGATGAAAACTAGCCCCTAGTCCATAGACTCAAACGCCACCAATGTGCGACCAGTGAGTGTCCATGAATGTCGGGGAACACACTTAGTGGCACATGTGCTGAGAGGGGATGCAGTCTGCGATGATGCCGGTACACAGATGTGAACTCCAACATTGCCAAATCAAGACTCTGTGACCTACTGGACCGCAGTGTAGGCCGGAGGCAGCGGTCAGCATGGGCCCACAGACACGTGTCGTGTGCTTGTGATGCATTTGTTTGCTTCACTGATAGCAGGGAGTTTTGTGATATCACCCCTGCAGTAGACATCTAGTCACTGCCATTCATGACTCAGGACACAGTTTCACACATGGGACATACTGGACCGCAGTGTAGGCCGGAGGCAGCGGTCGGCAGTGGCCCACAGCCATGGGTCGTTGGCTCGCGAGGCACAGAGTTAGTGACACAGTGGCAGTTGTCCGTAGTGTTCAATCACCTCCGTGACGCTGATCCTGTTCCCTCCGGACTGCAACGTGTCATCCTCTTACGCCCCTCCGTGCGTGCGAAGAAATGTATTCTGCCTTTTGAATTACCGATGTTCAGTTCCAAATCTGTGATCCCACTCGTGCGCAGCGTAGGCCGAGGGCAGTGGTCCGCGTAGGCCCACAGACACGTGTGGTTGTGATGCCATGCACAGACTTGTTGCCACCACATCGGAGGGTGTATAGTGAATTGTTCTCTGCCTTCAATAATGTTCACTGCCATGGTGTAATCAAGACTCAGTTCCAAATGTGTGACCTACCTGACCGTGGTGTAGGCCTGAGGCAGCGGTCAGCACGGCCCATTTACCGAGTGTCTCCGGCATCGGTTGGATGGCCCCACCGGCCTGCGTGGTTCAGGTTCAGTGGCGCCACGTGCTAAGGTCACCTCCGTGTATGTGACCCGGCATTCGTCCGGACTGAGCCGCATCTTCCTCTTACACCTCTCCGTGCGACCACTGGTGTGGACTCTGCCATTCGTGCTTTGCGACTAGGTGCTGGATGTAGTCCTTGTCCCTCATCCACGTGTAGCCGGCTGGCGTTGAACAGGGTTAGTGGCACCACGTGTCGCAAGATGCCCATATGTAACTATGCCTCACTGATCGGGGGTCTGGTGCTGTGGCCGCTGGCCCGGATTTGGGGTCACTGCCATTCATGACTCAGGACACAGTTTCACATATGGGAACTACTGGTCCGAAGAGTAGGCCGGGGCAGCAGTGGAGTACGTCAACGAAAAGGAATAAAGCGGGCCTGTGTCGTGGAGGCCGTGATGGTCTAAGGTGGCTGCCAAGGTCTCGGGCTTGGGGCTTGCGCCGGCACATGGTGGGCCCTCCTTGACACACGCCGGTGTCGGAAGGTGATCAGTGTGGCCTGGCTGCGCAGGGGCTGGCCTGACGGGTTCGTGGTCCAGCGTGCCGGGGTCCGGCAGGCGCACAGCATCGCAGGCAACTCCGCTCATGAGGATGGCGTCGGCCTCGTGGGGAGGTGGGAGGCGCCGCCCTGGCAGAGACATGGGTCTTTCCGGAAGAGGACCACGCCCAGGCCTACGTGCTTTTCATTCACACCCCTACGCTGGCGTGGTGTACGCCGGGCCATCCCACTCCGCTGACGCTTAGGGGGGGCGTAACAGGCAACATTTCTGCGAGGTCCCCCACTGGCTGGGGTGACATGGTGGCGTCCACTGTCCACTACGCTCCATACACAAGAGGTGTATGTCGCCATGGATATGGGTGTTGTCTGCATACTGCGAGGTGTCCAGCACATCTCCGGCACTCTTGGCATTGTGTACTTTCCCAATCATGGTTCTACTGCATCCTTCACACATGCCTGGTTGCCACCTCTCCCCACATTCGGCTATTATGTGGCTGAGGTGCCATGCCATTGCTGGCTCATGTTCAGGGCTTGCCCATGTGGACATTGTAAGTTGTTCTGTCGTATCTGGTGGGTGGGCATGTTGTTGTGCCTGTTGTATGTGATTTTGTGACGTGTGCATTGCCAGCGTTGTGAGTTGCATGGTTGTGGAGTTGAGGTGTGTGGGGTGTTCATTTGTATATTGCCAAGGGGCTGTGCATTTCCCTTGTTGCCATCCTGGGAACGCTGGTTGATGATGGACTGTCGGAGGATGAAGGTATCATGCACACTGGCTGTGTATTTGAAGGCGACATTGTTGGGTGTTCCACGGTGTTCTGTTGTTGCCTGCACATTGATGTGAGACTTGTGCTTCCTGTTGCGGTGTTTGTGTGCTGTGTCACCAGGGGGCACAGGTAGTACATGTGTGCTGTGTCTTGCCCCCAACACGTGCGTGCATCCTGCTATGGCGTATGGTCCTTGCTTGGTCTCCAGCGGATCCTGCGCATTGTGTTGTACGTATGGGGACTGGGGTACCAGGGTGATGGTGATGTCCAGGACAGGTGTGGGGGACTTGGATGTGGCTGGCTGTGAGACTCCTCCGACTCTGGCGGGTGTTGGTTGGGGGGTCCCAGGGGCCAACAGGTGCAGCCACGCCATCAGCTTTGTGTGGGGTGGGATGTTGGTTGTCCGCTGTGTTGGTGCCGTAGGCCTGTTAGGCGATGATGGTCAGGATGCGTAGGTTGGTTGTCCCTTTCAGCCTGTAGTGGACGGTGACATTGTCAGATGTTGGGTCTGTGCGGCTGGTACGTTTCCTGGGGTTCAGCTGTCTTTGTCTGCGCTGCGTCTGTGGTGGTCCGGGTGGGGTGTTCCGGGTGTGGATTGGGGTCCTGGGGTGGGGTGGAGGTGGGTGTTGTGGCCCTCTTGGGTGTCCGGGCCGCATGATGGGTGGCTCCATGGCATCTGTTGCCCTTCGGATGTGGCCCTGGGCTGTGCTCCCTTTTGTGGTGCTGGCTGCCGTCCGACTTTACACCAGGTCAGAGCAGGTGTAAATTTCCTGGTGCTAAAGCGCCTTATCGCCTGTTTTGTGTTCTTATCGCGGATGTGGCTGGTCGTTGTGAATGTTGAGGTGTGATGTTGTCTCGGCTTTTGGCACGGGAACGCCTACTCTGCATCTCATTAGCGATATTTGCGGGGGTCATCTGTGGCGATGTTTTTTGCGGCTGCTATCGTGGGTAAACTGGTGCTGTGGGCTGTTTACACCGGCTTATGAATGGGGGGGTAAATTTATCATGACTTTGGTTGCGATAAAGTGCCGTTAATTCGGCGATGGCTCCTTGTGAATATGCCCCAATGTCTTTTACCTATGTGTTTTAGTTTGGAGTGTAGTGGATGTATCAACAAAGACACAGCACTGTTTAGAGGACTAAGAATGTAGGAGTTACAGACTGGACCAGAGAAGCAGCGACAGCACTGTCTAGAGGACTAAGAATGGGTTATTACCACTGGGTAGAGAGACACAGCTGCAGCACTGCTTAGAGGACTAAGATTGGGGAATTACCACTGGGTAGAGAGACACAGCTGCAGCATTGCCTAGAGGACTTAAAATGGAGGAGTTACCGACGGGACCAGAGATGCAGCTAGCAGCACTGCCTAGAGGACTTAGAATGAGGAATTACTGACAGGACCAAAGTAGCAGCTAGCAGCACTGCCTAGAGGACTTAGAACAAGGAATTATCGATGGGTGGGAGGGGAGTAACATGGAAAAAGCAAGAGAGGAGGGTTGGAGTAGCCCGAGAGCGGGAGCATGGCAACAAATGCCCTCCTATCGAGAGCAGCAATAAAAGTGAAAAAAGTAGTTCTCTTAATGAGAGCACTGGAAGGATACAAGTCATTCAATCCGAAGTCCAAAGGATGTTAAAAAATATATGACCCAGGTGTGAGACAAAAAGAAGAAGGGGAAGAAAAGCCATAAAATAAGCAAGCAAATAAGAGTGACAAAAGCCAACCAATAGAAAGCAATGACCTGGCCCAAATCCCATTTTGTATTGGCATTTATCCACAAAAGGTAATCGACAACTGACAGTAAAAGTCTGCAGGAGACACCTAAAACTGTGATGGTGAAGCTTGTAATATGGGAAAGCTTGATAATTTCTTTTTATAAAGGACTAGCATATCAAAATTCCAACCTGGACATATTCAGGTTTTGTGAATCAACAAAAGGGGGAGAAACGGACTAATCTTTATCCAGGTCCAGCATACATGTCCGTGAATGAACCTCTACACAAATGGTATGCAGTGCCTAATGTTAAAAGCAGGAGAAAGTGTTTTTCAAGAGCTCCACATGGAGGTGTGGAGTTGTAAAAAGTGGGGAGAAGAATTCTTCTCCCACTTTTACAACTCCACACCTCCATGTGGAGCTTCTTGAAAAACACTTTCTCCTGCTTTTAACATTAGGAACTGCATACCATTTGTACATATTCAGGTTTTGTCACACAACTGTACTTCAACTTTACAGACAATATCTTTGAAGATTTTGGAAAACGGGGAATGTTGTGTATCTTATAATAATAACAAACAGAAACCACAAATAAAATGCATTACTATAAAAATCCCTATCATGATCCCTAAAAGACCATCTCTTTTGGTGCATGTCAACAATTCCACAGAAGAAAGAATGCACAAAGATAAACCAATACAAGCTGTGCCTGTGAAAAAAGGGGCACACACGTTGAGTGAGAGTGAGCCAGGTGAAATATGTCTTTGGAGAATATTTATTGCAGTCAGAGCCGCTAACATCTGCAATTCCTAGCTATACTTGCAATAACAGGCAGCTTGACTAAACTTGTGCTATAAAATACACAAGGACACTGGCTCTGGAAAAGCAAGGCAACATCTGGTTTGTACATTTCACTGCATTTTATGTGCCCACAAACAAAAACCTCTTCCACTGCTCTAAAAATAGTCTGTGAAATGTAAATTCCTTTTTTAGCTGGAAAGATACACTCGTAGTATACACAAGCGTTGCAGGATAAAGCGCACAATCTCAAATGCAATAAAGCGCAAAATCGTCTATGCAAGTGACAAGTCCTGTGGCTTCGCTTCAGAAGCAGGTACAGGGCAAATACATTCCGATATATTATCCATTCACAAAGCTCCCGATTTGTAAGTTTTTAATGACGTCAAAGATCAGTGAAATCATTTGTTTTTCAGTTCGTGAGGGAGATTTACTCTGATGACGTCAACCTCGTCATGTGGCAGCACTTCCTAAAGTATAAGCTATGCCCTTGACTACAGTCATCTTCAACTTTTTTAAAACAGCTACTGTGTCTTAACAAATACTCAGTATGTTTAATGTTACAATTGCCACACAAAAGAAGATCTCATTGGATATACCATTAAGAAAAAAATACCGGTGACATGGATAGACCTCTGGCTAGACTGTAATGTTTGTCTCTGAGTCACGCATCCGAAGGCCTCTGTGTACACTGCGGCTGCTGCAGTTGTACTTGACCTGTGCCTCTTTAAGAGCTTGGCGAGTGCGGTGCTGCGGCAGGAGAGAGGAGGAATCGGTTCCAGGTCCAGTAGAGCAGCTGTTAGTGCTTTGCCTGTGTTTATGATAGCGGTCCCCGGGAATGTCCTGGTCTTTGGGGAACGGCGCAGGTTACACAGTGGCTTTATTCCTTTCTCGCTGAGTGTGACTGGGAGACACAAGCAGTGCTCCGCCTCTCCCGGGGACGCTGAGATGCGCTGGCACCTGTTGGTAAGTCAGTCGCCGGTGCACCGCTTACTGGGTACACTGGGGAACCATACGCACACCGACCGTGCGGCGGTTGTTATTACCTAGGAGACAGCGGGGCGACGGCCCACGGGGCTGCAGTGCAGAGTTCATGATAAGTTCCGACAACGAGCAGAGCGAATTGGGGAAGGTGAGGGTACTGCCGTTTGGTACATGCGAGGTGCCCGTGTAATGTAGCCCGTCATGAGTGCTTGAACAGGGCATTTCGTTTTTCCAGAGATACTGTGCTCTAAGTGCCAGTCGTAGTGAATGAACGCGAGCCCTTCCCACTGAAAGTTTAATGTTACAGAAGCACCCACAAGTTGTTTTCCTCCCGCGGTCTCCAGGATGGCAGTGTCAGAAAGTTTTAGGAGGAATGAGGAACAAGAACACTGTCACCTGTGAGCTCTGAGGGGTATGCCAAAAGTAGATGCACTCCAGAAAACGTATAAAATAATATAAAAGTACTTGTCTCTAGTGCGCTAGATTCCTGCAGCACCGAGTAATGGAAACACGTAATCAGCAGAGACTGGATACGTGTTCCGGTTTCTGAGGCAAACAATAAAACATAAGAGCTGCAACTCCGTGCGTCTATGTACAGAGGGAGTATATCCGTTTAATGTTCTAGAAAAAATCAAGGCAATGAAGACTCTCGGCCTGGGTGTGACGATCTGGCATTCCGACTGAACGTGCTGCACAGCTTAACAAAGCTCCCCCACAGTGCGCGCAGAATGCTCCCTGCGAGGAGACCTCTCGTAGTCCTCAGCAGGTCGGGATTCCACACACGGTGTCAGCGAAGAACAACACACAGAGCGCTGAACCGTGAAGATAGCTGACGAGAGCCCAGAGGTAACGAGACTCGTTAGCACTCTGGCTATGAGCGCTCGAGAAGCAAAACTAAACACAGGCAGAAACAAGCATCGATCTCTTGTCTTTATGGGGCCATGTGTTTCAAATTAGAAACACATGGCCCCATAAAGATAAGAAAGTGCTTTGCGACAGCAGCAAAGCAGGCCACCGAGTCCGGATCGGAGGCCAAAGGGAGTGAACCAAAAACCCTCATTTCCAATGGCAGGCCACCGTTTAGCATAAACGGTGACGCCAGCCAATGGAAATGAGGGGCGGGGCTTAAAGCCCTCTTCTGAAAGTCCTTGTTAACAATAAATCTCGCCGAGCGTGCAGCGCATGCGCTGCAACGCTAGGCGAGACCTAAAAATGAATGTGTCCTCATGTAATGCAACTGGTGCCATGTAAAGCGTTCTGATACCCAATTCAGGTCAAGTTTGCGCAATATAAAACTCTGTAAAAAAAATTTTTTTTTAAAAAGGTGCCCCAAGGGTACCCACTCCTCTCAGGGAGGGAAGCCTACCACCTGGGTGTGCGCATGAAGCACCAGCATGCATGGTATACAGGGAATACTTTTCTCTGTTGATGGCCTGGGGCTGGAAGCTTATCTGGGTGTCATAGGAGTTATATTCCTCTCAATGGCTACAGGGTGTTCACTAGCCATGGGGAGCTCTTGAACTAACTCCCACCATCTATTCTCAAAGGGACACTCTGGAAGCCCATACTTACATGTACCTAAAAGCAGCCTGCACAGCTAGGCTATCTGTGTCACGGGCCTGCCTTGCTGCCCCATAAACACTGCTCCATAAGGTACTCCAGTGGCACCTGCTTTTCTGGAAGTCTATTGGTACTCCCAGAGTACTTGCCCCTCCGGGCTCTCTAAAGCTTTCTAGGTACTCTATTGGAACTGGTTTCACTCTAAGTCACAAGCAACTGCCTTGTGGCATGTAGGCATCTGCCCTCCTTTGAGCTCTTCATGGGCAATGGACCTTCAGAGTTCCGCTTCCTGCCTGGTGCAACTGTGACAGTAGCCACTTTGGGATTTGAAAGTGGCTACTGTCACAGTGGTGCTCAGGAATCAAACACAGCTTAGAATCTGAAATACCGGGGACACATAGGATAAAGCCATTGTGTAATGTATTGGCTCTATGCCCTCAGACCATTAAGTACATCGCTCTATAGCATCCTTGCAGAAATTCAGATATCAATTAATGCCCAGCAGAACACACTGAGAGAGTGAGGAAACTGGAAGAAATATTGACAGTGTATACATTAAGGCAGAACATTTCTGTCATTGTTTTCCATTGGTTGATTTTTTTGTTCAAACATTTTATTATCAGGGTATATATAAGAGAGAAACAGATAAGAGAGAAACAGATAAGCACTGGGCAGGTACATAGTGTGATATGCTTGCACACTACAAGGTGAGATATATAGCAGTATACAATTTCATTGTAGGATGACTACATTACAGTACCTTACATTAAGTAGTTCCACTGTACGTTACATTAGTTCATTGTAGAATGACATTTCATTACGTAAGATGTGGATTTACAGGTCACTTTAATAATACAGAGGTGGTGGTTACGAGCATCCTATAGGTAGAGCATGCGGTAGCAACAAGAAGGAGTGGCCCGTGTGCAAGAGCTGAGTGGAAATGGGCATACACTAATTGGTTGTAGGATGAATTGTCAAAGTGTGCAAGAGAAGAAGAGCTAGAGGAGAGAGAGAGAGAAGAGAGGGGACGAGAGTGGGGGAAGGAAGGGAGGGGGGTTGGGCTTGGTCACTTGGTTTGTAGTCAGATCTATAGGGGTTTTGGTGACCACAGGTCTGCAAGGCCTAGGATGTGTGTTTGTGGTATTTGCCCTGATATGTGAGGGCTATGGGAGATGAAAAAACAGTTCTTTAGCTGCAAATATGGTGATGAACGTGATCAAGAGATCAATGCATGAATGAAGATTTGGAAAACATTTGAGAAGTTTCACTCTTTGTTTCATTGGAATACAAGAAGCATACAATGTAGTGGAAGATTTTCTAATAAAGGTTATAATGGATACAGTGCCCCTGAAAGATACTGGAGGCTGAAATGACTTCATTATTGCCAGATCGCCTAGAGCGCCTTTTAAGAAGCCCAGTCTTAGTGGGCCATCTCCTACAACAGTTGCTGTTTTCAATACAGAACAGGTTTTGGAAAGACCCGTGCAGCTTGATCCATAAAAAAATACAAAGTATACCTTTTTTTAATAGTCTTTGATTTCGTCTTTGGAAACTACGCAGTGGAGGATTGGCAGGATAGACCTTATAACTGAATATAAATTAAAGGGGCTCAAATCGCATTTAAGGTTTTTTTTATAGGCCTGTGCGTAATGGCAAAATGTAACGACTTTTGCATTACACCTGTCTCATGAAAATCCCGAAATTAAACTATTACGCTTCAGGACACAATCACTGTGTGTTTGTGACAAAGTTTGTGACAAATTTATAATGCAGGAGTGTGGGAGCAATGAACCAGAACTTGAGCAGCTGTCATTTGAAGTACTTGTGTTTTTAGCACAATTTTTTAAAGCAGGAAATGTCCTTGTTTCCAAAAAGAAAGTGAGGACTCATGTCACTATAAAATATAGCGCTGAATGCCATATTTGCATTTTACGTAATTACGCATCCATTCACTTAATTTTCTTGACATTTCAAGTAAATAAGTGTAAGAGAAAACACCTGGGGGCATATTATCAAGGGCAGTATCACCACTTTAGCAGCACTTTTTGCCGATAAAGCGGCGATATTTTTATCGCCCTATTAGCAAGCTGACGCCGACAGCTTAATGGCGATAGCGGCCGTTTTGTTGCCGCTTTGCATGTCAGCGATAATTATCGCTAATGACATGCAAAGTAGGCGTTCCCAACTAAAAGCAACTGCAAACAGTCGCAAACACAACTTCCCCCTATTATCAATGCCCGCGAAGCGATAAAAAAAGTCACGCTAACCGCGATTATCGCTGGAATTTAACACCTGATAAAAACTTGACTTAACCATCTTGTCAATGGGAGGTGGATTGTAAGGTTAAGTCCTCACCTGCCTATTAGCAAGCTTTTCATTAGCGCAGTGAATTTATCGCTGGATTTCTCGCGCTATTGCTGGGTTTCGCCGCTATCGCTGGATATTTTATCGCCTTGGAGATAAGCGTTGATAATAACGTGTTATCTCCGCGATGAAATCCAGCGATAGCCAGCGATAAAAAAACAGCAAATCCTTGGTAATATGCCCCCTAGTTTTGTATAAAAGCAGAGTTACCGATTTTTTAAGGAAAATTGTATTCAACTCAATCACTACACAATGAAGAGAGAAAGAGGGTAAGGTAACAAATCGGGTAGTCTCTATCTATTGAGGATACTCATTTTTAGGTCGAGCCTAGGCAGCGCACATGCACTGTATGGAAAACCTACTGTAATCACTGTACGGAGTTTAATCCCACCTGCTGCTTTCCATTGGATAACTCCTGTGTTGCTCTTCTTTCCTGGCTCCTTATTGGTTGGTGCTCCTGATACATCATTTCCGTTTTATGCCGAAGAGCATCGGCCAACTTCAGTTTACTTACGCTATCGGTGGTTATCTGTTTCTTTAGCGACTACTTCTTTTATTTCCTGCTAGCAATTCACCACACCCCGTGCATTACGTTTTGTACACGAATGCTGCTCTAAATGGCATAGCACAACACCCACCCCCATGTTTTTTTTTATCACCATGGTGCCTGCTTTATGGGCCGGCATGCACATAATGTTTGATATAGACTGGCGCTGCGCTTTATGTTTCAGAACGGCACCCATTTTTATGTTTACCAACAAGACCTATTGCATTGCAAATGTGTGTTTTTAATGGTATTTCTTGAGGGTCACCCTGTTCAACCTATTTCCATTGTGCCTTATGCGTGAGACATGCTGCATCGTAATCACTACATCCACCTTTCCTAGGCAGCCAGATGTCTCTTCTGAGCATATAAACAGCCTCTCGGTAATGAGCAGGGTCTGGGGGCTGTGAACAATGTCTGTAACAGACAAGTAACAGTCCTGATGCTGGCAGAGTTGGCATATACTAGCGGAGGTTGTACACGGTGTGTTGGAACGTAAGTGTGCAGGCCGGAGGGGTGGTGCCAGCAGCCAGCATTTGTGTTAGAGTAGATACAGGTTTAAAGGGGGTGGTAGCATTTTACACCTGCACTTCTTTGAAGAGTTGGTGTGTGATGTAGGTTGACACCCCTTTGAATGGGATTGCTGGCTCTCACTCATAAGATGTTTGAGCATGTTTTCAAGGCTGCGCAGCACCTCCCTTACATTTGGTTTGCACTATCAGTCAGCTGTAGCACCCGAGATAGCAACAAACACCTTGTTCTCCACAGACAGGGACTATCTGCCACTCACTTCCCAGACCTACACTAACTACATAATACCTAATGCAGGCTCAGGTGTCGGGGCTGCTGCATGCCCCCCCCAGCCTTAGTCAGCCCTGTCTGCCTCCGAGAGCGCGCTCCCAGCCGCTGAGCGCGTGCTTGTCTCCCGCAGGAAGAGCTGTGGATGTCCCGCTGCCGCTCCTCTGGTGCAGTCTGCAGCTCTCGTCACCAGGGAAGGGTCCACCACATCACCACCCACACTTCACTGCATACACCAGCTGCTTCAGTGCCTGGGCTTCCTCCTACTCCCATTGAGCCGCACCCACCCTATGGTTTCACACCCTCTGCCAGGGGGGCAACAGCAGCCTGGCACCAGGGCTGCTGTGCTCCTGGTCCCTGCATATTGGGTGAGTGTATTTAAAGCTCATGTTTTGCTGCACTCCGCATGACTTCCAATCCACTTGCAGTTTTTACAAAGAGCGGGAAGAACATTAAATGTAAGTCAAAATGCGCTTTATGGTACTGTGACTCACTTTCACTTGCGTGCATGCCACTCCACCAGCTAGTATCAACTGTAAAGAAGTAAAATATGGTTTGGCCTGGTGTTGTATTCTGCCCACTAGTCTCTTCTTAAAGATCCTAAATTCATGGACAGGGGTGACTGTTACTCCCAGGCTCTGGTTGGGGAACAGCCTTCTTCATTTTTATGCATTCACTCCACTCCAAACCAAACCACATGGGTAAAAGACATTGTCATTTTGTTGGAAAACGAGGCAGCATCTGTGAGGTCTGCACAAATAACATGACTACATTTGTCCTTCACTGGGAACCAAACACCCAATTGTAGCGCCTGACTCTCAGAGGGTAGCGTTGCAGAGCAGTCTGAGGCTTACTCAAGGGAGGTGGTGTGGGCTAGTAATTGCCATTTGCAGGTGCGCAGAAATAACACTCAATAATTGATTGTCCAGTCTGTACTTTGCTTTATAAAAGTAAGAGTACATTTATTAAACACACACTACGCAATACTATGCACCAATTTACAAATATACATAAGCTGTTGGAATTACTTTGTGACATTGCGTAACATCTCCAACCCTCCCAAAAGGGAGGGTGGGGTCTAGTACCACCACTCCCATGTATGCACATCATCTTGCCCCCTAATGCAGTTAGTTGAACATAACCTGGAGCGAGGGCCTTGCGCACTGGCACCATCCCAGTGGCGACCCATCCCATTACCTCAACACGCATTAAAAGTAGGTTCACCTGCCCTAGTGACACATAACCCTGACTGAGCATCTTATATTGACCATACAGTATGCACCCCTACGTATTCAGGGCTAACAGTCTGGGTTGTTCCTCACTTAAGCGCAGCAGCAAGAATACATGTTTACGCATTACCTTAGAATAACAGTACTCATCACATTTGTTGGACATTAGAATGCGTTGCAATTACAGCCCCTAAAGGCATCACAGATAAAATCACAGGATTACGCATATACAGCCAGACACCCTAGCAGGAATGTCTGGCAACATAACCCCACTTTGCTTATGACATCACCTTACACAGGTACTTCACATTACATATGTGATCTTCAGTCCCTCTAAAAAGGAATAACCCTTAGTAAATGCAGTTCTGGTGCACTTACACCTCTTCACCTCCAGGGGATGCCCTTCTCCAGACATCCCCACCTCAGCCCTTCACTCCGTGAAACATTTCTCAATACACTCTCAGCTGTAGAACAAACGTTCCAGCCTAGAAGGTGTTAAATGCACGTTGAGCCCTTGAGGGGTTATTCTTTTAAAATCCCTAAGAGACTTAGGGTGGGACTTATCTTCGTGCTGGGGGGAGACTGCGCTTCTCCAGCAGCTCCCCCAGCACCCTTTCACCAAGTTGGCGGTGACCCCGTGCTCCTGGAGCCACCGCAAGTACCAAAACGACAGATTTCCAAATGCCTGGCAAGGCATTATGGGGCGCTTTGTGCTCCCTTGTCACGCATATGGAATGAGCGGCTCTCCCGCTGTGCTGGGGAGAGCCGCGATTGCACTGGCGGCCTCCGCCGCATCCTTTCCTTGGTGGGGGGGCCCAGTCCCACCCGGACCCCCAGGTGAGTAACGGCTCGGGGAGCCCACCCCCGGCCGCCTTTTCCAAATTTCGGGGGTCCCGGTCCCACCCGGGACCCCCCAGAGGCCTGTCCGGTGGAGGGCAGCCTGGGGAGCCCACCCCCGGCTGCCCCTGCCGGCTCCCCGCGCGGCCAGCACCCACGTGTGCTGCCGCGTGAGCCGGCTGGGATCTTCTGGTCTGCCAGCGGGCAGACGCGTCTTCTCCCTCGGGTCCGGCTGGACCGGGGGGGAGTGTGGCGGCACTCCCCCGGTCCCCTCATTCCTTCCGGGGGATGGGGTCCCGTGCCCCCAGGGCCACCTTCACGGGGGCGCGACGGCGCCCCCCGGCTTTGCTTCGGGGCCCGGGGATGGGGTCCTGGGCCCCTCCTCCTCCTCGCGGGGAGCGCGACGGTGCTCCCCATCAATTCTTCTTCGGCGGGGGCCAGGGTGGGCTCCTGGCCCCCTCAGGGGGGTATCTTCACGGGGGGCGCGACGGCACTCCCTGACTTTACTTCGGGGCCTGAAGATGGTGTCCCGGGCCCCTTGGGCTCATTTTCACGGGGGAACGCGACGGCGCTCCCCCGCCCCCCCTCCTTCTCATCATCGGGGGCAATTTCACGGGTTGCGCGACGGCGCTCCCGACTTTGCTTCTTCCGGGGGCAGCCCCCGGGGCCTGACCCACCCCGGGGGCATGATTGCGACCGGCGGCGGAGTCCCACGCGCTTTGTCGTCGGTCCCAGGCGGGGTCAAAGGTCGCCTACCTTCTGGGGGGCATATCTCGGCCCCCTGGAGTCCGATTTCCTCTTCCAGTACTTTTTAAAAGTTGAGTAGGGGGCTGGCAGGAAGTCTCTGTTTGTCCTATCAAACAGCGACACATCACTTCCCTGCCCCTGCTCCCTCCTCCTTGTCCAGCCTCTGGGTTTGTTCAAAATGGCTTCATCCAGGGTCTCTGGCCACATGGTCTCTGAAACACGAGCCCTTCCCTCCTTGCTGCCTTCCCTCCTTGGTGCAGCCTGGTGCCTGGCACCCAGTGATGGCTGCTGATGGATGAGCCTGTAGCCCCACCCATCTTCTCTTCGTGGAGAGGAGGCCTTAGCTTGTGGAAGAAAGGTTATCAATCCATCCAGCTGAGGTCAGCCCTCAGCCTGGCCCTGGTTATGACTGACTCAGAGAAATGTGACATTTCTGGATGACCCAAAAGCAGTACAAATATGACTTTGGACTCTGCAGAATACTCCTTTTCACATCCGCTACAGTGGACTTTAGTGCGTGTCTGGAATCTGTAGGCCTTATGAAAGTTAATCTAGCACATGGGCTCCACATCCCCATAGGGGAATAATGAAGTGAAAAACACAGTAAAACACACTGACTTTCCCTGGCATGTTCCTTCCCAGTGTATAAGGCCTATTCCATGTCACCACCCACTTCTACATAAGTCCTGCCACACCATTCACTTTGTAGCTGCTCCTGGACTGCGCACGCCAGGAATCTCCCTGCGCAGCCCCTACACGTGTGCACACGCATGTACACAGGTGTCTGCATGTAACCAGCCCGGTGCCCCGTACTCCAGCTGCTGCGGCGGCCCAGTCAAGCTAGGGGGACACCAGTAAAATCCACATGCAGTCTCTTTCATCATGAGTTCACTGTGGGTGAGTCCCAACTTATGAGGCTCTCCCACAGTAAAAGCTCAACAAATAGGTGCTTAAAAAGCGAAAAATCCGGGCGGCCCAGAGTGTCAGAACCACCTTCTAACACATTTACAACGCCAATAGCTCCAACTCTCGCAAATGCTAGACCTATTGCATTGCAAATGCCTGTTTGTTTTGGTGGGGCTGAGTTTTATTATTCTGTGTTGTATTGTATTGCTGCGATTAAATGTTTTACAAAATGTTATATTAGATGCTGATAAGATAGATTAGTGGTGTGTGGAACAGTCTATCTCATGCTGAGGGACCAACCATTTTGCAAGAAATGTCTGTATGGCCTTTCCAGGGTGAAAGGGGCTAGGTACTCTCTGCATACCCAATGAAGGGGCTAATGCGAATTTGGTTTAGGAATAATGTGGAGTTTAAATAGGAAAAACAGGAGGTGAAATGTAGAGGTGCAGAACATTTTGGAAAAAAAGAAATGCAACGATCTGAGAAGGTGAAAATAGATCAGCCTTGGTATGGGTAAATCAATACCATTTCCTCAGAGCATGTATGTTACATCCCTGAATAAAAACACTGGAATTACTCTCAAGAAAATAGGACTTCAGGAGTTTACTTCAACAGGGACTCCGAAGATGTTTATTTACTTTAGAAGTTATACTTACCAATTACACTTTCGTGAGTTTCTAACTTGAGATAGGCATAAGACGTGGTGCAATTGTCAGCTACACCTAGGCCCCCATTATGACTGATGCAAAAAATCGGTTTCTGAAATAACACATCCAGTGTTTCCAAAACCCCTTGATGACTCTAGGATTATACATTTATTTTGAGTCCTAAGATAGCAGAAATGCAAATTGGTATCATCGTATCCAGTTGATCCGCACCCACGATTTGCACCTGGTATAACTAGCTAGTAATAGCTGCAAAATGGGTTTGCAATAACATGAAACAACATTAGAAAGCAGGCCATTAGTCATTTGTGAGAAAGAGCAGCACTGCCAGCCTGCACTTTGAGGGGAAGAATCAATGCCTCCCTTCAACTTTGAAGGCCATGCAGAGATTTCATTGGAGTAGACCCATTCTTCAGGGACATAGGCAGTAGCCATGTTGACTTCCCAGCCCACTCCAAACCTCCTCACATGGTAGTCATCCAAATTTCAAACCCCCCCCCATCATTTGCCACGGCCTTCAAAAGCCTGAGGAACATTACATTCAGTGAGAGGGAGCTTCAGGTGGGAGTTGAGGAGGTGATTAAGGAGGAGCCGAGGCTCATGGGCCACCTCCTAAAAGAAACAGCTCCAAATTGAAAGCCAATTTCCATAAGAAATTCAAAAGTGAATGTGGTGTCTTTTAATCCTTGCACCATAAAGATTTGTAAGAAACTCTTTTGCGACCTGAAGCACCACGCAGTGGGATCATCTTTTGAGGTACCACCAGAGAGTCTTGCAACAGGAGTCAGACAAAGAATTAATCTAGAACTGCAGCCATTGTAGTAGCAGTTTCCCTGGATTAGTCTGACAAGCCTAAGGATAGTACAAAGACTGGAGGTGATGACAATGAAGGTGAAATCACTGAGTGCCTGATCCACTGTTGTACATTCACATACTAGCATCCATGCAAGTCTAACCAGGGAACATTTGACTGCACAGGTTCATTGCAATATGCATAAATTTAATACCTTAGAACTTGGGTGATATGGTAGCAGTCTCAATCATTTATGGGCATTTACCTCTGGATGAAGGGTGTAAATAAGGGTGGGCCACGCTTCACATATTTTCAAGTGAGTCGCAGAATTGTGGTTCTAACGTGTGACACACAGAAAGATTCATGCATGTTTGCGATTCGAGCCAGGAACTATGGAGGATATTGGGCCAGTAGACAGAGGATAGGTAGATATTACCACAGTCAAACATGTTCTAGCAATTACATCTCATTCCAATATTCAAGAGACCATGATGGGTAATAGTGGGAGTCATGGTTTGAGAAATCAGGCCAATAGTGATTAAGTGGCCAGTGTTGTAAGTGTTGTATCATTGACAAAACGTACCTCCACTATATATTTCCGCGTGACACAAACCATGCACCCCTTCCCATGAGACGACCAAAGCACCCAAACTCCTGCTATTCCTGCTGCCACCACTACTGTTCTTGGGTGCACCACAAGCATTACCCTCATCTCTGTCACTCTCAGTACAACATGTGCCATCCCTGCAACAACAAGAGATACAGCTCTCAGCCTGCATGCACCTAGTCACGGCATGATAGGACAGTCTACCAACAGTCCCTTTGTAAAATCTGTTGCCAGCACCACTACCAGTTTGCCAACTGCAGCTTCTGGGGCCTGTGCCCAACATCAGCCCTGTCACCATCAGCACAGTTGCTCTGGATACCGTACAACTAATGGAAGGTCAGCGTTGATGGCACTTGCTAATCCTATGCTTAAAGACTTGGCTGCAAAAATGATGAAAGACTTTGTCGCTCTCTAGCTCAACAAGGATGGCACTGTGCTAATCCTAAACTTAAAAACTATGCTAGAAAAACAGACATTTGAAGTGAGAACATTTAGAGAGTTGGTGGTGCTGGGGAGTTTTCTATATAAAAGAGCTGCTTTCTGCCTAAAACTTGTGAACCACTCATGGTTTCCTGCTCTTTTTTGCATAATCTACCTATCAATCTAAGCCTGAAAGACATTATTTTGGGGGTGATCTGTCAAGTGGGGACTGAGAAAGAGGGGCCTTTGTGGGGGATGGGGAGTCTCAGAGGGAAATACCTGGGGTCATATTTTAAATAAATTGTGCTAAGATCTTGCAGTTTTCTTGTGGAATCACGATTAAAAAAATTGGTGACCCTTTTTTAATATAAAAATGGCCCCCAGGGTAGGCCGAGGCCCAGGGGTCATACATTTTTAATATTTAGGGAGGGAGCATGCATGATCCCCCCTCTCCAAGCCGAGTACCGCCCTGGGAACCTTGTCTACCGAGGCAGCTTTATTTATAAAGGGGAGGGGGCATGAATTTTGCTGACAGAGGAGCTGGTAAATGATAAAAACCCTACACCACTCAATGCACAGTGCCACAGTTTTTGATTTGTAAAATGCCACCTAAAGCAACCTGAAATGAATAAAAGCAATCCCTGACACGTGTTTTGCTCTAGTTAGAGCTCAACAGCGGTGCTCTATTATCATTTTTCAGCTCAGCCTGAATAGTACTTTCCTAATCCTGTGCTTAAGGACTTTGCTGTAAAAATGGCAAAAGGCTTTGTCCATTACTAGCTCAATGTGGATGGCACTGTGCTACTCCTATGCTTAATACCCTGCTTGAAAAACAAACATTCACTCGAGCAGTTTCAGAGTATCGCTAGTGTTGAACGGTGCTACATGCTCACAGAGCTCCTTTGTTCCTCTTTTACACATATATAAATATATGTATATGTCCATGTAGCTTAAGTATCACGTGTGGGTGATCAAGGCCGAGTGAGGCCGAAACGCGTCATGGCGAAAATGGTGGCAAAATAAATTAATTCAAGCACGAAATTGAGGTCTCGCAGTCCGTTTTTCCCAGAGGAAGGGAAGTGAGAAGGAACGGCGTTGTGGGATATATATATATATATATATGAGCAAACAATCCTGCTTCCACAGAAGAAGGCACGTACACAAGACTGTTGGGATACGGCATCTTTATATTCTTGGGTCCTCTGCAACCCCGAATTCAGAAAAGAGACGCGTTTCGGCTTCGCAGAAGCCTTTGTCAATCTAATTGGCGCCATCACTTATGTGAGTATATATAGCCCTTCCCATTAAAAGCACAGGTAGACATAAAGAAAATACTATTGCGATAGTACATTGCATTAACATAGACTCAATACAATGTTTAAATCCACATATATTATGGTTGGTATAAATTGAAAATATACGATGTATAGAAATTGCTCAGTGCAACAAATTGTTAAATATACATATTACAGCTCAATGCGAGACCAACCTACGTAATGCGTCATTAGGACTGCATAGGCTAATATACGTGCAAATATAACAATAGAAACTGCCCACCGCCTAAATGGGAACATCACAAGCATTTATAGTGCGCCTCCAATCTCTCAAGCGTATCGCCTGAATGTGTAAAAGAAAATATAAACATATAATAAAAGCGTGCTGCATGATGTCAACATATTATTGAAGAAAGAGACCACCTCTGCCTTACGGTGTTTGGGGAAAGCTGGCAAAAACGGGTTCACCGGTATTAAATCTGCATCTTAAAATACGGGATCAATATTCTCGTGTGCCGAATTACATTCACATCGCTCTAAACTTAAAACCAACAGGAGCAGTGGTACATTGAGATTGCATCCGCACCTCGGGGAGCAATTAAACATAATTTGTGAATCCTGACCTTAATGTCAGCCACCCGGTGCATGCTCATAACCCCGTAAAACCACTAATCCCAGAATGCAACTGAGCGAACATGTGAATGACAATAGTCCATAGGCATATCCCCGTAAAAGAGTCAATATTGTTGATCCACGTTCCCGGATGCCAAAGAATCAACATATCACAGAAGGCACTTACTCATTTATGAGTAAGTGCCTTCTGTGAATACCAAAATGAGTAGGGTTCACAAAATGAGTAAGTTACACAAAATGGGTAAATTACTCAAAATGAGTAAGTAAGTGCCTTCTTTGAATACCAAAATGAGTAAGTGCCTTCTGTGAATACCAAAATGGTAGTAAGTTTAGGATTTTGTCTTAAGTTAGTTCTGTGAATCGGGCCCTACATGAACAACTAAAAAACACATTTATGGTCATATGATTATTTAAAACAATAAACAAACACATAATAAATACAATAGATAAAAAGAAAGCAATCACATTAAATTTTATTGCCACTCTGTAGTTATAGTTAATATTCTCAACGATAGAAATTCCTTGGCTATTAGCTCCCGAATAACTTTCCACCCATTTGACAAATCACCACAAAGCTTTCCAGGCCTATAGCATTTTCTACATTTTGAGATTATGTTAATTTTTGTGGTGAATCCTTAAGGGGCTGCAAAGATAAAAGGAAGTCCCAAAATATGTTTGTACACCAATGCATTTTCCATAGACTATTGTATTTGATGTAGTGCGAAAACGGCTGAATGGATTTGCATGAACTTTGGAAGGATTATACATTATGGTGCGGAGGTGATGCGTTTTGGGTACTACAGTTAAGTAGGGTAAGCATTCTTAATTAAATAAGGCATTTAAACTTAGCGATATCTGTCACTGGAGTACTTTCTTGGAATTTCACAAAATTTTGTGAAACTACTGTGGTACATGACTGTAAACTTATTTAAATATATATAAAAAAAGATAAATGAATTCCCCTACCTGTTCCCACTTTAATAAAGTGGCAATAGATAGGGGCCTACTGCTTACCTATATCTAAGGCCCTAAGATTGAATACAGGCAAAGTGTAGAAAAAACAATATGTCTGCCTTTCCATTCTCTAAAAACAGCCATTATTCAATTTTATACTAGCTTGTCATCACCATGTACCATGGTATACTGCAACATTATCACGGTATACCGTGGCCCAAAATATAACTAAGTGTCAGGCATTGAGTCAGTGTGATTTCCCTGAGAAAGAGCAAGAAAGATAAGGGCAGGAAATCAAAGAACGAAGTGTTGGTGAAACCTTCTTTAGTGAATATCTGGAGGGATTTATAGGAAAAGCATTAGTTGCTAGGTAGTTTAAGATGGCCGCCATGTTTACTCTCTGTTAGTTGGGGTTTCAGAGTCTCGCGAGGTTTTAGACGATTTGACAAGGAAGCGCGCGTTCCACTGCGCACTTCAATTAGGAATTCACCCGTGAAGTACGTGTTCCGCTGCTTCTCCGTTATTCCTATTTTTGGAGTTGCGGAAGCATTCTTAGTTCTAGCTCAACCTTGTGGAGTTAGTTCCTGAACTCCGGCTGGCAGTCACTCCCGTTTCTGCCGGATACATTCTTCTGAGCTCATTGGTAATTTTCGTCAGTAGAGTATTTTGGGAGTTTCGTCTATGAACTCCGCTAGACAGTTAACTACAGTGGCTGTCTGGAATTCCTCTATAGTTGCTTGCCTTAGTTCTTTTGTCTTGGCAAGAATTCTCGGCACCAGTTTCCAGTCAAGCTGTTCTGAGGGGAATTCTCCTTCTCAGTGGCAGCGTTCAGAAGACGGCGCAGCAAGATTACAGAGTCCAACAGCAGTCTGGAATTGCAGTAAGAAAGGCAGCTTCCTTCGTGAGGTGTCTCACAGTCTTCAAGCCTAAGTAAGACTTCTATGTCAAAGCCTTACAAACTGTTACTTGTGACCTACAGCAGCTCCACAGCCAGCGTGTTTTGCCTCATCTGTATTGGCTTATTCCTACCTTCAAGAGCATTTTTCCCTTTCCTTTCCTTCCTGCTTTCCCTCCCTTGGTCCTTTTTGCGCGCTCTTGTATAAAGCCAGATTCAGCGATAGTCCAAGGATTCCTCAACTGTGAGCAAGTCTACAACTCGTCCAGGAGCTATGGACTGACATGTTTAGAATAGAAAACCTGTTTCAAGACTATGTTTACTCAGCATCCTGTTCTCCTTCATTTACATATAAATATAAATACATTTCAGATGCTGAAACTTCATAGAAGAGAAGCACCATCCAACTAAGACCCTGGTAGGGAAAAGAGTATAGTGAAAAAGTAGTAGAAAGTGTAATATTAATACTATTGATAGGTGTATGTATATATAGAAGTGATTTTGGTCTTGCATTCTTCTTCCCTGTGTGCATTAGGTACTCTTCCTTGTGGAACAAGAATTATTCTCACATACCAAACGACAAACAGATGGTTCAATAGCGAGAGAGGGTGCCAGAGGTCCTGGAGGTGTCTCTTCTTTCTTCCCATTCCCCTTTCCCCCATACTGTTAAGGCCCGTTGTGATATTTGATGGGAAGTACTGGTAGGAGGGCATTGGGAGACAGCATCATTCTGCTTCCGTGGAACAGGAGGTACTTGACACTAAGGCCTAGCTGTATTATTCTTTTGTGGCACCCTTGCGGCACGCATGGTGTTGCATGGGCAATGCAATATTTAAGTCAGACTCACAAAGGAATGCGAGGCCATCTTTGTGGCCTTGCGTTGATTGGTAAATCTGGAGAAATGCAAGGCAGTGCAATTCACTGTTTTGTGTTACTCTGCACACCATAATGTAGATTGCTGCTAAATTTCATATACATTCAGATGCCACGCCATTGTAGCCACTCCACTTCACTCTAAGCCTCTCTACTGTTGGAGACTCAACTTTACGCAATTCCACTCTATGCTATTACACTCTGCACTGCGCCACTATATGCCACTCCAGTCTACATCATTCCACTTTATGCCACTCCACTGGACGCTACTCCACTATACACTATTCCGCTCTCTGCTATTCCACTGTATGCCTCTCCAGTCTACTCTATTACACTCAACACCACTGTACAAAACTCTGCTATACGCCACTCAATGCTATTACACTGTACACAACTCCACTCTACGCCAGTCCACTCTACGCTATTACATTGTATGCAACTCCACTCTATGCCTCTTCAGTGTATGCCACTCCACTGTATACCACTTCGGTATACACCACTCCTATATATACTATTCCACTCTACACCATTCCACTGTATGCCCCTACACTCTATGCTATTCCACTGTATGCCACTCCACTGTACGCTACTCAACTCTATGCCACTCCAGTGTATGGCACTCCATTTTACATCACTTCATTCCACGCTATCTGATTGAACCCCACTCCACTGTACGCCACTCTACTGTATGCAATTACATTCTACCCCACTCCACTGTATGCCACTCCAGTCTACACCACTCAATTATATGCCCCTCTACTGTATGCTTCTCCACTGTACACTATTTCATTCTATACCACTCCACTGTACAACACCCCACTTTATGCCACTCCACCCTATTACACTGTGCACAACTTCACTTTACGCCAGTCCACTCTACGCTATTAGATTGTATGCAACTCCACTCTACACCTCTTCAGTGTATGCCACTCCTCTACATACCACTCCGCTTTACACTACTCTTAATGCTAGGTCCTCATGGTCACAGGTTCAAATCCCGGCGGGTCCACTCAGCCTTTCATCCTGCTGAGGTTGTTAAAATGAGAACCATTGACTTGTGTAACAATAAACATCTGTTAGTCAGTGCCAAGATACCCTTGGGTAAACGTGCCCTTTACAAATAGACATGTTATGTTACTCCAGTATATGCTATTCCACTCTATACCATTCCACTCTATGCCACTCCAATCTATGCTACTCCACTCTATGGCACTGCAGTCTATGCCACTCTATTCTACCTCACTCCATTCTATGTTATGCCATTGGACGCCACTCCACTGTATGCTATTGCACTCTATCCCATTCCAGTGTACACCACTCCAGTCTACACCGCTTCACTGCATGGCACTGCACTGTACTCTACTCCACTATATGCTATTACAACTTACGTGACTCCACTGTACACTACTACACTCGACACTATTCCACTCTACGTCACTCTAATCTACGCTACTCCACTCTACGCTATTCCACTTCATGCCACTTCACTGTACGCTACTCCACTCTACGCCACTCCAGTGTACTCTCCTTCACTCTATAAAACTCATCACTACAAACCTCTACTACACCCTATGCCACTCTACTAGACTCTACTCCACTCTATCCCCTTAAACTACACTGTCCAACATTGCACTTGACTCTATTGTACAACACTCTACTCCACTCTAAGACAGTTTCTAACACTGTACAACACAGAACTCCACTCTAGTGTGCGAGATGCCACATAACATTCTCCTTGACTCTACGCTACACCAATTCAATGTGTGCTACCTCACTCTAATCTAATCCACTGTACCCTACTCCACTCCACCCCACTCCACTGTACACCACTCCACTCTACGCTATTCCAATCTATGCCACTTCACTCTTCTATACTCCATTGTACAGTATTCCACTGTATGCCTGTTGGAAATGGCCCTTTTTGCAGGGTCACCCCTAAACTTTTGCCTTCCTCCTGGATTTTTGCTGACCTGTTTTTGTTGGTTTTATGGCTCTGGGCACTTTATCACTGCTGATCAGTGCTAAAGTGCATATGCTCTCCCTTTGTAAATATGACTATGTGAATTGGTACATCCATGATTGGCTTATTTGGTTTATCTGTTAGTCCCTAGTAGAGTGGCCTGTGTGTGCCCAGGGCTGGTAAGCCAAATGCTGCTGGTGGGCATGCAGCGCTGGTTTGCGCCACCCACAGAAGCAGCTTGTAAAGTGTGTCTCAGACCTGCCACTGCAGAGTCTGCGTGCAGTCCAGAACTGCCATCTTGGCTGTGAAGTGCACCCACTTCCCAGCCCCTGAACCTTCCCTTGGCATCATGTAAGTCCCCCTATGGTAGGGTGCATTGTATGTGTAAGGTAGGACATGCCTTGGTGTGTGTAGCATGTCCTGGTAGTGAATTACACCCAATTTCGTTTTTCACTACTGTAAGGCTACCTGTTCCTCATAGGCCAGAATGGGCAGTTTGACTATTACATGCTATATTTCTAACTGACCCCAGGAACATGGTAGAAAAACGAATTTAGTATGCCTGAGCTCAGACTATTAAAATACATCTTTTAGTAAAGTTTATTTTTATATTCTGTGTTTGAAAATACCACTTTTAGAAAGTAGGTATTTTCTTGCCTAAGCCTTCCAGTGTGCTCTGCTGTTATGTGTATTGGCTGTCTGGTTTTGGAGGGACAGGGCAGGTTGAGTCAGACCTGGGTTGAATAGAGAGCTCTGCATTTAGAGTATGGGGAGGGGTGGCTCCTTGACCTGAATAGGGCTGTGCCTGGCAAGGTGAATGCTGGCTCCACCTCCTACTGTGTGTCTGCTAGCAGACCCCCTCTTTCTGAAAGGAAGGATGCAGCCTGGTAAACAAAGTGTTCCAGGACTGAGCAGAACTGGTTCTGGCTAGGCTCAGTGACTTGTAGCTTTTGAGAACAAAGACTTTTGGGGTATAAATATCTGTGCTGAAACCCCTACAAGGTGTATTGCTCCTGGATCTGGAGAGGAAACTCTGTCCGTGGCACTGGACATTGAGGAAGAGGAAAAGGAACTTTTTGAGAGAACTTTTATTTTTGTTACAAGCAATTACCCAAGGGCTAGGAAAAGAGCTAGCCTCCTGCTGGAGTGTCAGGCACATCAGACTCCACCACCCACCTCCTGCTTCCTCCCTGCAAGGACTGCTATCTGCTGATGAGGCTCCTGTGAGTTCCAGGGCCTCTAGTTTGCTTCAGAGAAAAGAGTGTTGGAAATCGACGCTAACGCACCTTTGCGAGCCGCTGCAGTCGAGAGCGCTGGGAAAATCATTGCGCTGCTGCCGCTGAGTGCTAGCAACACGAAACCATCGCTAACGCACCTTTGCGAGCCGCTGCAGCCGAGACGCGCTGGAAAAGTCATCGCGCTGCTGTCGCGTGCGCTCGCAACCCCTAAAGAAATCATCGCTTCAAGACATCGCATTGCGGACGCCGTGCATCCGCCCTTTTGATCGCATCGCACCGAATTTCGTCGCTCCCTCGCGGAGCGTCTTCTCTTCGCATCGCAACACGATCGCACAACGCAACAGGATCATCGCATCGACTTCTCCCTCGCGGCAAGAAAGTCATCGCATCGGCGGTCCAGCGTGCAGAAGTTTGTCGCATCGTCTCCGCACGCATCACGCAGCTCGGCGCATCATCGTCCCTTGCGGCCAGGATTTCAACGCATCGCCGGCCTCACGTGCCGAGAATCATCGCTACAGCGTATTTGCGACATTTTGTTGGTTTTGCTACTAAACCCAGGTACTTTGTGAGAGAAAGGGTCGCAGAGACCCCTGCTTTGAATTTGAACCTTATTTTTGCAACCTTTGAACTATTTTTTGACAGTCCTTCAACAGCAATCCTATTTTTGACAGTATTGTGGCTTTTGCAGTTATTGGTCTTGTGATAAGTCTATATATATATAAAGATACTTATTTTGTATAACTACTTGTGTGGTGTCCTTTGTAGTGTTCCTCACTGTGTTACTGTGTATGGTCATAAATGCTTCACACACTGCCTCTGAGATAAGCCTACCTGCTCGTGCTACGTTACCACAGGGTTGAGCAGGGGTATCAAGGAGGGTAGCCCTATTACTCTGACTTAGGAAGAAGGGTCCCTACTTGGACAGTGGCCAGCCATTGCCAACTAGAGACCCCCATTTCTAACAATGCCATTCAACTTTATGCTACTCCACTTAGGGTAAGCCACTCTATGCCACTACAGTGTACACCATGCCGCTCTATGTGGCTCCATTGTATGACACTCTCCTCCCCCCTAAATAACTCCACTCTATAAAAGTCTACCACACTTCATGGCATTCTGCGACATTCCACTCCACTCTATACTATATACTGTCCAACTCTATACTCCACTCTATACCTGTACACTGCCAATGTACAACACTCTTTTCCACTGTATGACACTTTTCTATACGATGCAGCACTCCACTCTACTGTATGAGACCCCACTCCAATTTATAACAGTTTACTACCTATGCTATGCCAGTACACTCCATTCCATTCCATTCCACTCTATTCTACGACACACCAATACACTCTATTGCACTTTACTCCACCCTACATTACACCACTCCACTTAACTCTACTCGACTGTATGAGACTCTACCTCACTCCACACTACTATACAACAATCCACTCTTCAAAGCTCCACTGTTTCACACACTACTGTACTCTGTGAAACTCCACTCAACAACACTCTACTATACTGTATGCCACTCTCCGACACTTTACTCCTGTCTATACCCCTTCAGTCCACAATACAACACTGTACTATACTGTGCACTGTACAACACTCTACTCTACACTACTCTTTGATACTCTAGTCATTGCACAACACTGCATGCAACTCTTTGTATGCCACTTCACCCCACTTTACTCCACTGTACTCTGACATAGTACTCCACTCTACTCCACTACTCCACTGTATGCTATTCCACTCTTTGCCGCTCAATGTCATTGTATTCTTTAACACTGTATGCCAATCTACTGTGCCACACTCTACAACACAGTCCTGTACTGAACACCACTCCACTCTACAAAAATCAAATAGACTGTATGCCACTCTACTCTACTGCAGTCTACATCCCCTTTCCAATACTGTACAACACCCTACTCCACTCTACTGTACAGCATGGCACTCCAATTTATGACACTTTACTCAACTGCATGCCACACCACTCGACTCTACTGCACTCCACACCACTATAGTCTATGGCACACCACTCAACTCTATGGCACTTTACTCCACTCTACACTACCCCACTATAGTGTACACCACTCCAGTATACTACACTTGATCCCACTCTACACCACTGTACTATACTCACTCTACACTGCTGTATGCAACTCCACTTTATTCAACTCTACTCCACTGTATGCAACTTTACTCTAGAATACTGTACAACACTCTGTGCCAGACACTCTACCCTACTCTATGCCAATCCACTCTATGCCACTGTCCTACACTATATGACCCATGCAATGACATGCCACTCAACTTCTCTCTATGATACACCACTCCACTATATGACACGGCACTGCACGCTATGACACTCTCCTCCACTGTATAACACTCCATTGATGATACTCCACTCTTTGACACTCTACTTCACCCTATTCCACTCTAAAACACTCTACTCTACTCTATGACATCCTGCTATGCTGTTCGACCTATCATTTTACTGTACAACTTGCTGCTCCAGTCTACGATACTTATCTTCACTATATGAGAAACCATGCCACTACACTATATAACACTGTACTACAGTGTACGATATGCTACTGCACTTTACTCTACACCCATCCATTTCAATCTACAATTCTTCAGTCTATGACAATAGAGTTTACAACTCTCTCCTCCACTGTACTGTACAACACTCCATATAACAACACTCTACTTCCGACACTGAACTCTATGATTTGAAACACATTTTTATGAAAACTTTAAAACAAACACAGAACTTCAATGGAAAAAACCAAAGGTTAAAGCTTAGTTATAGTTAGAAAACTTATTTTCCCTATACAAACCAAGTTTAAACTGCACAAACTTTAAAAATGCCAAAGTTATAGTTACATCTTTCATTTACATTTTATCCACCGCCTTCAAATTTGTATAGGTAGCGGAGTATGTGTAATGAGGTCCACAACTAATAATAATTTGAAGGTGGTGGCTAAAATGTAAATGGAAGTTATAATTATAACTTTAGAATTTTTAAAGCTTGTGTAGTTTAAGTTTGGTTTGTATAGGGAAAATAAGTTTTCCTAACTATAACTAAGTTTTAAATGTTGTTTTTTTCATTGAATGCATATACATATATATAAACACACACAATCACATATATATATATATCCACACACACACATATATATTTATATATGCATACATACACTTATTCACCCATACAGCCACTCGCACACCCACTCACACATCGACAAAGTCACTCAGACACCCACTCACATATGGATACACACAGTCACACAGCCACTGACATAAAATATGTTAGAGATAGTATCACTCATCATTAGTAGTACACAAAGTAAACTAATTTAACTTGTGTGGTACCTTGATATATATGTTTGACACTAAGAAACTTTTACAAAACACTCACACTCAGTGAATGATGTTATCAGTGATGTCATTTGAGATGCAATCAGTGATGTCACCGGCCATGGCATGAGTGATGTAATATGTGAGGTCATGAGCAGTGCTTTGCGGGGGTGTAAGTTATAGTTAGCTCAGGTAACTAAAACTGCTGAATTTCTATGGTTTTGTACAAGTGAAATCTGAGCCTAACTATAAGGTCCCTGTAACCTTTGTTTTTTTCAGTGAATTTCTATGTTTTTTAAAATTTTATTTCCTAACTGTAACAGGTAACCTTTAAGAGGCACAGGCTTAATCAGATTCTTACTCAGACACTCATGCACCCATTCAGACACTCACACACCCACTCATAGACCCACTCAGACACTCACGCACCCACTCACTCAACCAGTGAGACAATTATGCAGCCGATCCCAGTCCCATTCAGACACTCACACACCCTCTCACATACCCATTGAGACCCTCACAAACGTACTCAGACACATACTGAGACACTCATGCACTCACTCTCAAAGGTTACAGGTTACAGTTAGAAAATAAAATGTAAAAGCCTAAGTAATTCACTTAAAAAAACTTAGGTTACAGTGACTTTAAAGTTGGGAAATAGAATTTAAAAAAACTTAGAAATTCACTGGAAAAAAGGTTACAGGGACGTTATATTTAGGAAATAGAATTAAAAAAACTTTGAAATTCCCTGAAAAAAACAAAGGTTACAAGGACGTTATAGTTAAGCTCAGATTTCGTTCATACAAACCATAGTAAGTGGGTGTGTGAGTGGCTGTACACATTTAAAAAAACATAGAAATTCACTGAAAAAAACAAAGGTTATAGGGATGTATAGTTAGGAAATAAAATTTTAAAAACCTTAGAAATTAAATGAAAACACCAAAGGTTACAGGGACAATATGGTTAGGAGAAGAGTTCACTCATACAAAACCATTGAAATTCAGCAGTTATAGTTACCTGAGCTAACTATAACTTACGCACTGCTTTTGACCTCACATATTACATGACTCATGACATGGTCAGTGATATCACTGATGACATTACAGATTTTCCTGTGTTTTTTGGAGAAGCCCCACCGAATTAGCTTTTTTGAGTCTGTAGTTAGTTTATGTCCCTTAGTGCCTAGGGTCTGTGTTTGCTCTGTTGATGAGCGCTGTCTTCAAGGCATTCTGCACTCCTTTGTAATGTGAAATTGCAGTTGAAATGTCCTGATTTTTTGGTTTTAGAAGCTTGGTCACCCAACCTTGGCGTGATGATGAGCTCGAGACCCAAGTTAGGGGTTCACTCAACCTTTCAAGGCGGGTTGGAGCCCAATGGAGAGGGGGTGCCCATGATGGAGACTTCCAAGTCTCTACCCCTGCTCCAGATGGATCACAGGGAACCAGGCGCACCCCTTCCAGGCTTAACCCCATTCCAAGCATAGTCCACTCAAGTTGCTCCAACCTTGCAAGCACAATCCAGGAAAACAGTAAGTTCTGAATCCTGACCCCAGGGGGGTGGTATGGATAGGGAAGGGGCCACAGAGCAGCCTCTGACCCTCTCCCCGTGGGGCAAGGGAATCAATGTATGGTGCAATTGAAGGAAATGCCCAAAACTAAAAGAAAAACCATCCAAAATTAGCCCAAAAAGAAAATTGCAGATAAAGAGGCGGGTCAAGATCAGTCAAAGTCAGGCATCTGAGGCTACAAGGGAGGGCACGTTGAACGCCACGTGCCAGGAACAGGGAGATGCACAAACATAAAAGCACATTCCCAGAGCACGTGGCAAGCACCAGCAACATCAAATGGCAACACGCACCCTCTTCCCACATTTCCACGCAAATGTAGACTGAATAACACAACCCATAGAAAATGCAACTAGGGGTAATATTAAAAACGGGTAGTCCCCGGAGGAAAATAATCAAAGGAAGGGGTAGCACAGCAACCGTGCTCTTAATGCATGCACACGGGCAAAGGTGCCTTTGGTAAAACTAGGCAAGCCCAGAGAACACCTGCTAAGCCACAAGGCTATCCCTTCACGAGCATACCTAACAGTGATCTGACCACCCAGAACCAAAGCTATAACTATAACGTGCCACACTACCATGTATTATATTTTGCCACATTATATAATGTCAGATGAAATAAGTGTTGTTATTAATGCAATAATTTCACATTCTCTAACTTCTGTAATATGCAAGGGTATATGTAGTGTATGGAGAAGGGGGAAGTTATAGTTAATGAGAAGACTGTGTACTGAGGTGCACAAGTTATATGAATTTGAAAGTGGTACGTAAGAATAATTTTGAGTTATAAGTATGACATTAATTTGAAAGTGGTGCATTAATGATCAATTAAAAATATAACTTTAAAATGTCTAATGTTTGTGTAGTTTAAGTTGGGTTTTTATGGCAAACCTGAATAAAGTTTTCCAATCTATAACTCAACTTTAACCTTTGGTTTCTTTGTGAGAATATATATATATATTTATATATTAAAACAACTTAAAAATAAAATAATGTTGATTTGATTTGCAACTGAATTTTTTCAGTGCTTTATGTTGATGCGATGGATCCAGATTTCAAGGACATTAGACTCCAGGAGGATTGAGCATGGGCCATGTATATCTCTGGCATACTGGCCCTCAACAATTATATCTTGATGCATCAACTGTGCATTCTCCTCTGTCTAGGGGTGTAGCCGTATGACGTAGATCTGCTTCATCCCTTGAGGTTCAATGGGACAAGCGGATTGAAGGTTGTACTTATGTAGGTAAGAGCCAATGGGCAATGAGCCTTCAAATCATGTAACTGGCTAAATGTTTCCAAAAGTGGAAGTTATTGTGAGGGTTTATGGTGCTGACCTGTGAAAGCTATGCTACGACAATGGTACTGTAGTGTTGAAATATCTATTTTTTGATGTTGTGGGGATACATGCTTTAATAATTTTCAATTGACGTTAATATGTCATTCATGTTGATGTAGCACATTTCCAGCACTGTTTGATATGGTTACTAACATCGCTCCCAACTGCTCTGAGCTGGAGGACTTTGGGAGCATATCCTCATGTCTTTATATTTGTCCTCATGCGGTTAATTGCATACAAAACAAAAAAAACTTCTTATTAAATCTCCTTCAGTATGAAATATTCAATCCTCTTTGAATCAGTTGCTTACTTGTCCTTGTTTAAACTGCTTGACTGCTTCTGATACATTCGGCAGCACGTTTTATTCTTTCACACAATAAATCATATTATACAGCTTAAAAAGATTATTTGAAAAATTGGCTGGCTAAGATATATTTGAGAAAATAAAAGTGCGTTTTTATTCCTTCAACATGGCACGTTTCTACAAATGTATGTGCTGCTTGATTCTAGTTATGATAAGAAACTTAGGGGCATATTCTCAAGGACTTATCGCCGAGTTAGCGGCACTTTATCACAGCCAAAGTGGCGATAGATTTATCGCCCTATTCACAAGCAGGTGCTAACAGCCGATATCGCCAGTTTTCCTGCGATAGCAGCCGCAAAAAACATCGCCACGGATGACACCGGCAACTAACGCTAATGAGATGCAGAGTAGGCGTTCCTGTGCAAAAAGCCGCGAAAACACCACTTTGCAATATTCTCTACGACCAGCCAGATCGGTGATAAGATCCCAAAACAGGTGATAAGGCGCGTTAGCAGCAGGGATTTAACACCTGCTCTTACCTGGTGTTAAGTCGGACGACAACCTGCACCACAAAAGGGAGCCCAGACCAGAGCCACACCTGAAGAACAACAGATGCCATGGAGCCACTGAACATGCAGCTCGGAGCCCCAAGAGGGCCACAACACCCACCGCCACCACAACCAGGCCCGCCACCCCCCCCCCGGAACCCCCTCCCCCACCCCTCGACTACCACAGAGGCAGCGCAGACAAAGACAACGGACCTTCAGAAAATGCACCAGCCCCACAGACTCAACACCAGAGGATGTCATTGCCCACTACAGGCTCAAAAGGACAACCATCCTCCGCATCCTGACCATCATTGCCCACAGGCTGACGGTACCAACACAGCGGACAACCAACATCCCTCCGCAGACAAAGCTGCTGGCTGTGCTGCACCTGTTGGCCTCTGGTACCTTCCAACCAACAACTGCCAGAGTCGGAGGAGTCACACAGCCAGCCCTATCCAAGTTCCTCACACCTGTCTAGGATGCCATCATCAGCTTGGTACCCTGCTCAGCTCTTCAGGTGCCACTAACTCAGTGCACCACAACTCATGGACCCTGTCTGATTGAGTCTTGTGCTGTGTACATCGGACGCAACCATGTCACCACAGGCAGTGGGTAAGACCTTGGACATGTAGCTTTGTCGTCCCCCCCTTAATACGTAAGAGGGATGGACTGGGCCGGCGTACGCAAGTACAGCGTAGGGGTGTGAATTATTATCCCTGGGCTCTGGGCGTCGTTCATTTCTGGGCTGGACAGGAAACCAACTGATGCGTGTGTCTCTGTTGCAGTGTCTGCACCACATGGCCCACAATCGACAATGTTGCAATGTTGCATGCACCCGGAGGGCGGCCGCGCACAAAGGGATTGTACAAGGAGCACAAGGCCGCTCGGGCTCTTGGCTCATGCATGCCAACTGTTGTGTGTGTATCGCCATTGGTGCACCATGAGCCTAAGGCCTAGCCTCAATTGCAGCATGAAAGCCACATCACATTTCAAGAATGCAAGCAGTAGTCAGACTAACATTAGGGATGAAAGCTCCTTTGTCTCAATACATAAGGCGGAAGGACATCTGCACCTCCGACCTTGGTCTTGCATGCGGCAGGCACCCCCTGAGAGAGATACCATGGCAGATGATGACGTCTCCCACACTATGCACAGAGCTAATGAAAGACCAACGTATCCACACCCCACACACAGAAGTTCTTGCTCGAGGTACTCTTGCATGGAATGCCCTTGACACTTACGTACACAACAACCCATACGTCCAAACGTTGCACACACATACGACTCATTGCTCCGAGCTGTGGCATATCATCCACATAACTGCCGCAGGTCAGAAGAGTGCCGGTTCTACGAGAGTCACCAACGCAATGGCAGAACATCCCGGGCGCATGCACAACGCCTGTCACGTGGAACTGTACCATGACCGAATGCTGCCTGTTAGTGTCTGATGCATTGTTCTGCATGTTGTGGCCCTTGTCTTGCCCGTACTGACACGCACATGCTAATAAAGTCTACGCAACTCCACTAGTGTTCAACTGTGATGTGTGTTGATTAGAAGGACGAATCGTGTGCCTCAATGAGCATTGTCCGTACACAGGGAGGGGCTGACTGACGCATTTCACTTAGGGGTGAGTCCCTATTGCCAGCTCCACCTCTGTGAGCCAGACATAGTGGTTGGGATAGCTGCTGATAGACCTGTGCTCTTACGTGTCTTCAGCAATGTGAGTATGGTGTCCATATTCTTGCCATGTGGATCAATGTGATCCATCACTACAGGCTATGTCCACCCAGTTGAGTGTGAGTAGGTATGCGAAGAGATGTTCTGTTGTCAAATGTGATGGTGGACACTACTTTAGGCCTGCAAACGACTTTGACAACTCATACCCAGCCCTATTTCTAACATTGCGTGGGGCAAAGCTGAGAAATTGCACGATTGTTGTTTCAGAGCAATGAGGCCACAGCTATTGCACACATTCCCAGTCATCTCACTTCCTATGTGTGTCACGGTCACACATGCACATTGCTTTCATTTCCCAGGGTGTACCTTTTTGGGCAATCAATGTCCTTACATTCATCCATACTTTCATACTTGATCGATTATGGACATGACACATCTGGGTGAATTTGAATGATTTATTCACATTCGGTGGAGTGTCGGAGCTAGAGCAGTACATGGCCATGCAAACCCCACATTACATTGTAGCCCAGTGGAGGGCCAGCCAGAGTCATTTAGGGATTGACAAGTACATCGGAGGAGGAAGAGTACAGGCTGCAGTCTGATTGCTGTGTCATTGGTAAGCAAACAAGATATGGCAGTCCATGTCGAGGTCCAAGGTGAGTGTCGCAGAGTGTTTCGGGGGCCAGTGGGAGGTGTTGTTACAGGGCATGATGCAGAGGGCAGAACCAAGCTGAAACAGGGCATATGGCGGAGAAGAATGCTACTGGCTCCTTCTTACTATAAAGGTGGATTCACCCGCATCTTCGTCCTCTATGTCATCTGTCTGACATGTGGGTGCTGATGTTTGGTCTGCAGCACTGTGTGCCACTGACACATCAGGGGCCGGAGATGTGTGTGTAGAAGTACCAGCAGCATTGATCAGCAACTGCCTTAGTGGCAGCAATGCGATGATGGGGATCTGCAGGGCATGGAAGATCCCAACAACTTTTCGCTGGTGTGCATCGGTGGCAGCCATTCTTTCCGCCTGCATCCGCTCCATGTTCTCCATTATCCTCAGCATCTGTGCCAACTCTCGGCTGACATCGCTGAGGACACTCTGATTAGACAGTTGTTCTCCACTCAGAGTCATGACTCCAGTGATGTCAGGCATGGATTGTTGGACATCATGGAGCAAACTGTGGGTGGCCGTTAGGGAGTGTAAGTGGTCCCTGATGGGACTTAGACACCAACGTATGGCATCTAGTTTGGCTGCCATGAGGTCGAACCCCACCCACACCTGTTCAGCCACCTCCTTCTGGCAGTCTAACACATGGCCTTGGAATGCGATATGTTCTTCGGTGAGGTGCTGGGAGCCAGGCGTGGTGGTGGGTGCTTCCTGCTGCATGGTCTGTGCAGGGGGTGGGGTCTCCTCGATGCAGCTGGGCTGCCCTGCTCCTGGAGGTGGGTTGCCAAAGCTGTCCATGAGCTGTTGTAGGGCGTCGGTGTCGAAGGTGTGGAGGTCCTCTTCATCATCACTGATGAGTTGTCTGGTCTGCTCTGCAGGAGGTGTGGATTGTCCCTCTGCAATGTGAAGGGGAGATGCATTTTGACTTTGTGTTGACATGTATGTTGACGCATTGTTCATGTTTACATACAGACTACATGGCAATGTACATTGTGACTGTTTGGGAGGAGCTGACTTTTTGATGCGGGACAGTGGACATTTGAACTACATCACGGATGTGAGGTTGTACACGTACATCATCATCTCACAGTTTCCTGCTATGCCAGATGTGATTGTCCAATTTGTATGCACAAGCGGAACCAGTTGTGTCCTCTGTTCTGTAATGAGAGTGTTGCACTTTGTACCACATTGTCGTCAATGATGATGTGCTGTTATTGCTATGTGTGTGTGCTGCATTGTGGGAGAGTCGCCCCTGCAGCTGTGATTTTGCTGCGCCTTATCCCTTTGAGGCGGTGTGCCTTTGACTTCTGTGCTTCTACAGTGCTGGGATGTTGCAGACTTGGCTAATTTTGGATCTAGTTCAGATTTTGGACTCCTGGGCATTGTTTATCCGCAGATGTGTTGTTGGCGTCAGGGGTTGTTTGTGCACGTGGATGTGTCAGAGTGTGACCTGCTCCTTTTATGGATGTGTTCCACACTCAGCCACCTCAGTGTCGTGGCGTGCACCATGTCATGATAATTGGACTGCAGCCATGCTGTTCGTCATGCAGTGTCACTTGCATTGTCAGTGTGGCTCACAGACACGCAGCTTTGCTGGTTTAGACACGTGTGCATGGGTTGGTTGTGAGATTGGTGCTGTGTGGGGAGGGACCCCTTTGTGCCCATAGTGGACGGGGGCCTACTTGCTGTTTGTATGTGTGCTGCAGTGTGCCAAGGGGATCAGGGACATGATCCAGAGTCATTGTGGGTGTGCAGTGTGCTCTACTTAATTGTGCATGTGTGCCATTGTGCGCATCTCCCCCTGTCCCCTCAGTCCCTGTTCGGTACTCACCCTGGTGCTGTTGTGTCAGGTCATGTCGAGCAGTGTCCGGACCCCCAACTCCTGCCGCCGTCTCCCCACTGATGACTGTGGCCACCATTTCCTCCATCTCGTCCAGCTCCTGGTGTTCCGCTGGACTGCCACCTCCAGTCTGCATTGCTGCCTGAAGTTTGTCAGCGAGTTTCTTCTTGGTTTTGCGCTTCGCATCATTCCAGCGCCTCTTGACCTCTCCAATTGTCCTCCTCCTCACTCCGACTGCATTCACCTTGTCCAGGATGGACTGCCATATTGCATTTTTTTTTGCCAATGACAAGTTGGAGGTGACGAACAGTTGTTGGTGATGTTCTATCACCTCCGTGATGATGATCCTGTTTTCCTGCGGACTGAACCTCGTCTTCTTCTCCTTGCCCATCCGTGACCCCGAGGTCCCAGGCTGGTCCTCCTGCGGGCTTGTGGGGCTCTGGTCGTCCTCTGTACTTGCTCCGGCTTCCTCCATGGTGCTACGCAGTTTTAATTAATTTGTTTGTGTTTTTCGGTGCTTTTATAGTGCATTTTCCCACATGACGCATGGGAATTGCAGGCCTGTCGCTGGTTATCGCTGTTTTTTTTTATCACGGTTGGCCACATCGCAACTTTTTTGCGTTCGTGTTTCGCGTTTTTTCGGCGTCGCGATAATTTTAACGCGGTCATTTGTCGTGTTGTCGTGAGACTATCGCATGGTGCCGCCGGGTTGAGAATACAACGTTAACACAGCGTTATTTTCCCGCAATAGACTGAGATGTGCAAAGTTGCGTTAAGCTAATTTTGCGATAATTATCACACGTTCTTGAGAATATCCCCCTTACTTTCCGATTTTCTATTTTTTTAAACCGTCTTGAGTTTAAGATGATTTATTTCTGTTTCCACACCACCATCTGGTGGCTGAGCATAAAATCACAGCTAAAAAAACAAATACTGTGGTATATTTCCCTATTTACATACATTGTCTGAATAGGGAACCTGTTCTGTGTGATTTACACGATGCAGTATGCCAAGAATTCACCTCAATTATTCATAAAAAAAATATTCTACTGCCAACATAATAATGGATTTTGAACATGTTATGATAAACTACATCAAAAACTATCCAGACACATACAAGGCTGCAATGTCGAGTTCAACCAAGCGATTTAGTAGAAGTTACAGAAAGCAATCGCAAGTGTTGAATACTCCACTAACAGACGTTTTGCTTTTGAGACGAAAATAATAATCTTCCTAGCTTTTGAACCTGCCAATGATATAGTTTAGCAACCTGATTTATTAATTGACAAACCCCATCATAAACTCAAAGAAGTCAAAATTGGTACTTTCTTCAACTATTTTGAAGACACATGGGTTGGTCACATGCACAGATCGGGACACAGATGCCAACCCAGATTCCATATAGAGTATTGGAATGTCTACCAAAGTTCATTAAACAAAAAAGTAATTCAACCATAGCAAGAAAAAGTTGGCGCAATTTCTTCCCAATAACCTTCCATAATCACTATCCAACTCCTATCCAGTTTATTCAATACTACAAAGAGAACACAGCTACCAAACCCCAGACAAAAACAAGCCCTAACCCAAAAACTATACTATGAACTAAAGTGTCCAAACTAAGAAAGCAACATTCTATCTAATACAGTACCACTCTTTGAAAATATGCAAAGCATCAACAGTCAATCTACATTAACACGGCCCTCAAAAATAAATTTTAAAGAAAACACCTACACCATAACTAAGCACCACGGGGATATTATCAACAAATGGCAATATTTATCGCAATTCACGTTTTGCGTGAGATTTTTTATCGCCGGTGATCGCGGGAATCTAGAGCCGTATTAGCGGCGTCTCAGCAACATGCCGCTAACAGGCGATAGCTTCCTTTTCCGGCGGAAATGGACAGCAATAGATTTAGCGTGACAGCGATAAAAAATCTCACGCTAACGTAAAAAAAGTGGCGGTGGGCCAATAAGCGACAGAATCCGATCGCTAATTGGCACCAGGCCTGCATTTCTCACGTTCGGCGTGAAAATGCACTACAAAAGGCCCGCCAAGCAGGAAAAAAAAAATGGAAAATAACAGAGGAGCCAGGGATGAAGGTGGGACCAGTGCAGAGGCCACAAACAACCCCACAAATACCCAGGAGGACCAGCCAGAGATCCATGTGAAGGCCAAGAGGAAGTGAAATCCCAAGTTCAGCCAGCAGGAAAACCAGGTCCTGATTGCGGAGGTGACTGAACACCAACAAGAAACCGTTTGTCACCTCCACAGTGACATTGGCAAGAAAAAAAGAAATATGGCAGGACATTGTGTCCAAGGTGAATGCCGTCGGAGAGAGGAGGAGGACAGTGGACGACTGCAAGAAGCGTTGGCATGATACCAAGCGCAAAACCAAGGAGAAACTAGCAGCCAACCTGAAAGCAGCAAAGCAGACTGGAGGTGGGAGTCCAGCGCCACAGGAGGAGCTGGATGAGTTGGAGGAGCAGGTGTCCCGAGTCATCAGTGAGGAGACGGTGGTCGGAGTCGCGGGCCAGGATTCTGCTGAACGTGACCAGACACAACAACAACAGGGTGAGCAACAACCAGGGACTGGGGGGACGGGGATGGATGGGCCCAATGGCACTCATGTACAATTAAATATATTGCAGTGCATACCCACAATTACTGTGGATCATGTCCCAGATACCCTTGTCCATGGTGGCATAGACACATATCACCCTACTCAAACAATACATTGCACAACACATATTGGCGGGCACAGAGACTTGGAAATGTGCACAGAAAAGTAAGCCCAATATAGTCCAAGATCAACATCAGACCACTAAATAAGTGCAACATCAAATGGCAAAGTGGCACATTAACTTGAGGTGTGGCAGGGTGGCAAAATGGCCCCCTTGCCTCATCACCACGCATATTCAAATCGTCTGCACAAGGACGCATCTCTCTCTGACGCCAAAATGAGGATGCACTGTGAATGTGACTGATCATGTGCACGAAGAGGCATGCCACCACCAATGTCAGCACATCTGCAACATTGTGCATGTGTGTCTGAGTTGTGTGCAAGGTTGTGTATGCGCAGTAAAGTCCACCTATATGCACATGCACATTCCTGCACACAACTCAGACACACGTGCACAATGTTGCAGGTGTGCTGACATTGGTGGTGGCATGCTTACTCGTGCACATGATTAGTCACATTCACAGTGCATCCTCATTTTTCCGGCAGAGAGATGTGGCCATGTGCAGATGAATTGGATATGCGTGGTGATGAGGCAAGGGGGAAATTCTGACATCCACCTGCATTTCCAGGCAATGTGCCCCCTTGCCTGTTCATGAGATGCACTCCTGTGTACACCAAGTGGGGAAGCATCTAGTGAGTCTGCATACCACACACACATGCAATGTCACAACAAAGTGACCATGTAGGCCGCTGGATAAAAGATGCACATCCAAAAATGCACACAAACAGCACACTTCACTCAAAGGACGATGGAATACAATGAGCAGGGGGGCTATGCCTACAACACCACAGTACGTGGACAATGCAGATCAGGAATGTGTCACACAAATATGTACTGCATGCCTTGTCTGTGTGACATACTCACAGAACCACAATGTGCCTGTAAAGCAGTATGACAACCAAAGTATGACAACAAGCAAAGATAGCAAAGTTGCAACAATTAATGACAAAGGCCCAAATGGCACCCTCAACCCTTAAGTCAAATTGCACTCCTCCACCCCCAAGTGTACACATCTGCAATACAGAAAACAGCATTCCACATCAGTCCTGATGTGAGTTGCCCATCACACCATCATGTGCAATTAAACGTAACTGTTTGGTAAGTCAACTGTGTCAGTGAACAAATATGCAGTCAGGTAGTTATCACCCACACGCTAAGCCAGGCATTGAATTCCAGAACCAGGACAGCATGTATCATCCATGTCAGCAGCTGTGTGGCACATACACTAATACACATCACCCGGCCATTTGCATCTCTTGTGAGGGTGGCGGTGACAAGGCCTGAGCACCATAAATAGGCATCATGCAATGCACATACATCAGAAAACTGACCACTTACACACCACACGTGGGGTCAACCTTGAGGGTAATGGGTGTTGACACTGTCTGTTCAGACAGCAACAACAATAGAAACTCACGCTGCACCATACTCACAACGGGTAAGCCAACAGGAGGGCAGTAAGCAATGCATGCAAGATAAAACATGAAGGACGACATGCACACAAGACAAATCACAATAGGCAAAGCTACCTGGATGTCCATGTGTACTACATAGTGCAGCACATGTTGAAACAGCAAGTAGGCTCTCATTGCTAATGTGCCTAAAGGGGGCCCTTCTCACACATAACTAATCTTGCCCAAAACACATGCACATGTGCAGTACCCTGCAATGCTGCGTGTCCGTGAGCCACATTGACAAGGCAAGTGACAGTGCATGATGAATAGCATGCCTGCAGGCCCAACATATTAACATGGTGCAGGCCGCCTCACTGAGGTGGCTGAGTGTGGACAACATCCTTAAAGGAGCAGGTCACACTCTGACACATCCTCATGTACATACAACCCCTGACGTAAACAAGACATTTGATGTCAAACAATGCACAAGTCTCCCAACTCTGACCAAGACCCATATTCCACCCAGTCTGCAACATCTCAGCATTGTAAATGCATAGAAGTGAAAGGCTCACTGCCTGAAAGGTATAACGGGTGTGAGAAGTTGGCCTGGTATATGCTGTTCACTAATTAAAGTGGACACCTTGCACCAGGGCAAATCGACTCTTATGGTAGATAGGTTTAAGACAACCTTTTAAAGAAAGCTATCCTAGTGGTAGCTGTGGAGAGCAGCCTTCAGGCTAAGTCTCGGAGGAATGTAAAGCAGCTTGTTTTACCATATAATCTCTTGAATCACCAAATGAAAAGACACCACACAGGTATATATATCAAATATATATGTATTTATTTCTAAATAACTCTCTACTAATCTCTTTATGAGATTAGAAGACAAACATATGCACAAATCAACGTTTCACAATAAGTTAAGCACACAATATGGCTGGGGCCCTAGGGGCGTACCAGACCATATACTAAGTAAGAGACTTAGAAACAACGACTTGCAAGGAGACAAGGCCTAGGGCCTTCAGAAGTGCTGGGGCCTCACGAAACCACCCAAGGCAGGTAAGTAAAGGACCCACGGGGACGCGTGCAGTGTGGATACACAGGCGCGAATCGCCGTTAACTTCAATGGGGCAAGTCGCGGTTGGAAATAAAGAGTTTTAGGATACTTCGGGAGAACCTACAAGCAAGTCACTTACAGGGTAAGTAGTTCTAGGGCCCACACCCACAGGAGCACCGTAGTGCTGGAGTTACCTCACCCAGGGAAGCCGGGTGCACAGGTGTCCTTTGGTGTCGGGTCGCGGCGTCGTTTTCAATGGCGAACAAAGAAGACTTGCTGCTTGCGGGAGCTGAAGAAGTGTCCGGTGGAATCCAAGCCTGGATTCTGAAGAAGGATGACCTGAAAGCAGAGGGGACAGTGTTCAAAGTCACTTGGCAGTGACCCGGGGCAAGGAAGATGGATGCCCACCGTCGTCGGTCGCTTCAGGTCGGTTGCAGGTGCCTTGACTCTTCAGCCACGTGGTCCAGGAGGCGTCGACGACGACCAGGAGCTGGATTCGGTGTGTCCTCGACGTCTGCAGCTGACTGCGGTGTCGGCAACTCGATCGGAGCCAACAAGCCTTGGCAGCCGCAAGTCTCGGGGAGATGAAGAAAAGTCGATGGCGCAGACCAGCAAGGTCTGTGGAACTCACCCAGCGAGGGTAAGTCAGGGCAGGCCTGGAGCAACCAGGGAGCCCTTCGGTTTCTTTAAGAAGTCTTCTGGGGACCCACAAGCCAGCGGGCAAGGGATCGCGAAGACACCTCGGGCGGAATCACTCAACAGGGGCCCACGGTCACTCGGGACGGTGTAGGCCTCTGATCTTCGGAGGGATTCCTGCTGGAGGTCGGGACCACACGTGGTCCAAAGCACAAGTTCGTAGAACGTTGTGAAGGGGTTGCACTCGACAATAGTGCACGGTACCCAGGGGTCGCGGTTCCTCGTTACTCGTGGGGTCCACTTGCCTCAGCTTCGCTGGGGACTCACGATGGCCTGGGAGAGGTCAGGAAATCCACTTCTTGGGCTGCAGGGACTTCGGACTCCGGCGGGAGCGGCGTAGTTTGCGACCGTCGTTGTCGTTTTTGGTGCCTGCCAAGCAGGGGAGTCACTCCTTGACTCCAAGGGAGATTCTTCTGTCTTCCAAAGGTAGTGGAACGTCGAAGGGCCAGGATTCTTCTGTAGAGCGTCGTCCAGGGGTTATCTGCTTTGCAATGGCAAGGTTCCCCTCTTAAACTAAAAGAGGGGATGGACTAGCTCTATGACCCCACCTATGGGAGGGTCAAGGGAGGGGTGGCTACACCCACTTCCCTTTGTCCAGTTTCGTGCCAGAGCAGGGGCAGGTAGCCCCTGAGCTGGTTTGAACTGGCATATGCACAGAGGAGCCTTCTGCTCCCCCAGTGCAGGACTTCAAAGCACTCTAAGAGTGCACCCACCCAGCCCCAATACACTAAACCCTGTCTGGAAGGTGGTTACACCTCCCTGTGACAGGATGCCTATTGTTGGGCTTCCTCCACTGCGAGTTTCGGTCATCAGCAGGAGGGCAGCCCAGTGTCTGTGACTGGTGGCATCCATTTTGTGATGCCAGGGCTCTTTAGGATTCTACCGCGTTTCCACAGCAGGTACATGTCTTATCCCTCTAGAAGGGTGGAATGCTACCCCCGCCGCCAAGATTGGCGGGGGGTAGTATTCCAAGATGTTTGACACCAAACACGACATGTTTTGATGCAGCCATTCCAAAGTTAGCATTTACCGCGAGGATATAATGCACTTAAGAGTATATGGTTTAACCGCATCCACAAACAGCACCAGAGAATGGACTCTGAGAACTGCAGAGGGGCCCTGCTCATGCAGAGGCACCCCCTCACATAGAAGCCAAGCACCCTGCCCTCAGGATTGATAGGGCCTGCCTTAGGGGTGACTGATAGGTTTATATGTGTGTGCAGGAGAGATATAGGAAACCTATATCTCAGTGAGGGGTGCTAGCACCACCTCACCCAGGCTGCAGTAGCAGGCCTGTGGTGTCAGATTTAGACTGCTTCCCAGGGGTGGCATAACATATGCTGCAGCCCCTGGGAGGCCTGTGAAGTACCTATGCCCTTGGCACCTAAGGTACCATATACTAGGGACTCATAAGGCACCACAGTATCCAATCACTAGTGCACCTAGAGTGCACTCCATGTCATTTAGAGAGAGAGCAGATAGACTGGGGCCCTGAATAGCAGGGTCCCAGTCCAACTAAGTCATAAACCAGCAAAACACCATAAAAAAAGTGGGGGCAACCATATAGTCAGATTCCACCTTCCTACATAACCCCCCCAAACGAAAGGAGATAAGGCTAACCTTGACCAGTTGAGCCTATATTGACTAAGTGGCCATATAAGGAAGCACCTGCACTAGCATGGTTGCCCCCTATGTTATGGTCCACTAAGCAATCCCTCGCCCTAAGGGTATGAGAGGGTCTCCACCATGGGGAATCACTACCTCTGGGGTGCTTAGGTAAAGTACAAGGCCGGTGAGGTGTCTGAGTAGGGAAGTGAGGCCCTAGGAATGTTGGCCTCAGCTTCCTCAGATCACTGGTCACCATGTATGCCTGTCTTTCCATGACTGAGTTGCACTTTGCTCTAAGGGTCAACCTTTGGCTGCCTACAGCTGGGGGTTGGGTCCCTTTGGATGGAACACTGGAGGGACATGGCAGGTTTGGAACCTTCTGGTCCCAGGTTTGCCCTTGCCTACCAGAGTCCTTCTGGGGGAGGTCCCTACATAAAGGTATGGGGGATCCCTCAGTGTGTAGAGGAATTTTCACCTGGCTAGGGCTACTAGACTGGGTGCCCCTAATCTGCTGATGGGGGCTTCCTCTGGACAGGGGGCCCGGGGGGTCCACTGACCTCCCTGACCTCTGCAGCCCTGGGCTGACTGAGGCAGGGTAGAGAGGGGCAGGTTACCTGCTCCAGACTGGGTACCACCTTGGAAGGGTCCTCTGCCATCAGGGGTGTGGCCAGGCCAGGCCTGACTACCTCTGTGGCAGTTCCTTCACTAGGGGTAGGGTCAGTTCCCTGAGGAGGCTGACCCTTACCTACTGTCTGGGGGAAGAAGACTTTTCTTCAACCCTTGTGCTCTCTTTCGGGGAGAGTGGGCCATTCTTTCAGGCTCCATCTCTCCAAATTCTTGGGCTGGGGCTGTGGCCATCACAGCCCCACTAACCTTTGCAGGGACGCCCAACATCCTAAGATGGGTTTGGTGTTCAACTTCAGCCCAGGCTGAAATTTCCAAATCATTGCCCATCAGGCAATCTACAGGTAGGGTTGGGGACACTGCCACTCTTTTGGGCCTGTGACCCCCTCCCAGCTGAGATTGACTATGGCCATGGGGTGATCTGTTCTGACACCATCAATGTTGGTCACCTGGTATTTAAACTCAGGTAAAAGCTGGTGAGGGGGACTAGTTTCCCTGCCACCATGGTGACACTAGCCCCTGTGTCCCTAAATGCCACAGCTTTCTGACCATTAATCATTGGCTCCAGTCTGTACCTGCCCAATGCTATGGGACCCATGGTAAAGGTGGCATATCCTACACCACCATCAGAATCTGAGGAGTCTGTTGAGGGGTCCTGTCTAAACTAGGGCCCACCTCTGTTCCTCTTGCAAAAGCACCTAACTTTTTGGGTGCACTACTCCCAACTGGAGGATTACTACTGGTAGTACCAGGAGGGGTGGTAGTAGTTGTTGGAGGAACATTTTCTTTATTGCCATTCCTGGGACAACTGGGATCAGATTTCCAGTGCCCAGGCTTTTACAGACATGGCAATAGGGTTTCTTTTCAGGAGAGGAAGGAGTTTGGGACCCACCCCCAGAAGAGGAATTTTGGGGCCCTGTAGTGGACTTATCCTTGGATTTATCCCCACCTTTCTCTTGGGACTTGGTAGAATCTTTCTTGTGGTCACCACCCTGATTCTTAGGCCTTACTCTGGTTCTGACCCATTTGTCTGCCTTCTTTCCCAATTCTTGGGGAGAGGTCAGATCAGAGTCCACCAGGTACTGGTGTAAAAGCTGGTTTTGACAATTATTAAGGATCTGTTCTCTCATCATTAGATTATAAAATCCTTTGAAATCAGTAACCCTACTGCCAACCAGCCAACCCTCCAGAGCCTTGGATGCACAATCTACAAAGTCTGTCCAGTCCTGAGTCTGTGCCTTCTGGGTATCTCTGAACTTCAACCTGTACTCTTCAGTGGTTAAGCCAAACCCATCTATCAGTGCACTCTTCAGGACCTCATAATTATCAGCATCCTCTTCTCTAACAGTGAGGAGCTTGTCTCTACCTTTATCTGAAAAGGAGAGCCACAAGATTGCTGCCCACTGCTTTTGGGGGACCTGCTGTACTCTACAGGCCCTCTCCATAGCAGTTATCCACTTGTGGATATCATCCCCACTCTGGTAGGGAGGAACAACCTTGCTCAGGTTCCTATGGTCAGGGACATATTCTCTGCCTCTAGGGACACTGTTGCTGCCACCAGGGGTTCTAAACCCTCCCTTCTGGAAGCTCTCTGGATCTCCAGGGCTTCTCTATCCAGTGCCAACTGCTTGGTTCTGAGGGCCACTTTGGCTTCCTCATACTGGAGCAGTTTGCACCTTCTCTCAGAGGAGGTCTCTCTTAAGTTAAAGTATGAGCTCCTCTCTTGGACAAATTCTCTGCCAGAGTGATAAGAGTGCTCAGATTCCCTGGAAGGGGATCTGTGCCTCTCATCCACTCTGCCAGTTCTCTTAGGGAGAACTCCTCTGTCCTGTTCAGGCTCCTTGAAGCCTGGCCCTTCAACCACAGAGTCTTGGTCATTCGGATTGTCCTCATCTGACCCAGATACTATGATTGACCCACCCACTGATTCAGACCCCTTAGCTCCTAGAGCCAATCTAAGGTCATCTGCTGTCAGCAGATCTATCAGGTGTAGTGTTGAGGGACTCTGTCCTAGTCTCAGGTGTCTGTCAACACACATGGCTCTCAAGTCAGAGAAAGCCATGTCCTTATACTGAGGCTGAGTGGATCCACTGGGTCCACCCTTTAAGGACATTCTAGTGTTGTGCAGTGTTGTACTACCTACACTAGTTTGTGGCCTACTGATCCTAGCTTGAGCTGTGGAAAGGGTGTGCTATCCCTTGGCACACAGCTCTAAGTTCAGTAGAACTTATTGATACTAAGCTTGACTTTATATGTACCTTGAGTACCTATAATGGTTTTCAGTTAGTAATTCAAATAGAGATTTTCTGGTAAAACAATGGCAAGCTGGAATCCCACACGCTGCCCACCAATGTGAGAAGTTGGCCTGGTATATGCTGTTCACTAATTAAAGTGGACACCTTGCACCAGGGCAAATCGACTCTTATGGTAGATAGGTTTAAGACAACCTTTTAAAGAAAGCTATCCTAGTGGTAGCTGTGGAGAGCAGCCTTCAGGCTAAGTCTCGGAGGAATGTAAAGCAGCTTGTTTTACCATATAATCTCTTGAATCACCAAATGAAAAGACACCACACAGGTATATATATCAAATATATATGTATTTATTTCTAAATAACTCTCTACTAATCTCTTTATGAGATTAGAAGACAAACATATGCACAAATCAACGTTTCACAATAAGTTAAGCACACAATATGGCTGGGGCCCTAGGGGCGTACCAGACCATATACTAAGTAAGAGACTTAGAAACAACGACTTGCAAGGAGACAAGGCCTAGGGCCTTCAGAAGTGCTGGGGCCTCACGAAACCACCCAAGGCAGGTAAGTAAAGGACCCACGGGGGACGCGTGCAGTGTGGATACACAGGCGCGAATCGCCGTTAACTTCAATGGGGCAAGTCGCGGTTGGAAATAAAGAGTTTTAGGATACTTCGGGAGAACCTACAAGCAAGTCACTTACAGGGTAAGTAGTTCTAGGGCCCACACCCACAGGAGCACCGTAGTGCTGGAGTTACCTCACCCAGGGAAGCCGGGTGCACAGGTGTCCTTTGGTGTCGGGTCGCGGCGTCGTTTTCAATGGCGAACAAAGAAGACTTGCTGCTTGCGGGAGCTGAAGAAGTGTCCGGTGGAATCCAAGCCTGGATTCTGAAGAAGGATGACCTGAAAGCAGAGGGGACAGTGTTCAAAGTCACTTGGCAGTGACCCGGGGCAAGGAAGATGGATGCCCACCGTCGTCGGTCGCTTCAGGTCGGTTGCAGGTGCCTTGACTCTTCAGCCACGTGGTCCAGGAGGCGTCGACGACGACCAGGAGCTGGATTCGGTGTGTCCCTCGACGTCTGCAGCTGACTGCGGTGTCGGCAACTCGATCGGAGCCAACAAGCCTTGGCAGCCGCAAGTCTCGGGGAGATGAAGAAAAGTCGATGGCGCAGACCAGCAAGGTCTGTGGAACTCACCCAGCGAGGGTAAGTCAGGGCAGGCCTGGAGCAACCAGGGGAGCCCTTCGGTTTCTTTAAGAAGTCTTCTGGGGACCCACAAGCCAGCGGGCAAGGGATCGCGAAGACACCTCGGGCGGAATCACTCAACAGGGGCCCACGGTCACTCGGGACGGTGTAGGCCTCTGATCTTCGGAGGGATTCCTGCTGGAGGTCGGGACCACACGTGGTCCAAAGCACAAGTTCGTAGAACGTTGTGAAGGGGTTGCACTCGACAATAGTGCACGGTACCCAGGGGTCGCGGTTCCTCGTTACTCGTGGGGTCCACTTGCCTCAGCTTCGCTGGGGACTCACGATGGCCTGGGAGAGGTCAGGAAATCCACTTCTTGGGCTGCAGGGACTTCGGACTCCGGCAGGAGCGGCGTAGTTTGCGACCGTCGTTGTCGTTTTGGTGCCTGCCAAGCAGGGAGTCACTCCTTGACTCCAAGGAGATTCTTCTGTCTTCCAAAGGTAGTGGAACGTCGAAGGGCCAGGATTCTTCTGTAGAGCGTCGTCCAGGGGTTATCTGCTTTGCAATGGCAAGGTTCCCCCTCTTAAACTAAAAAGAGGGGATGGACTAGCTCTATGACCCCACCTATGGGAGGGTCAAGGGAGGGGTGGCTACACCCACTTCCCTTTGTCCAGTTTCGTGCCAGAGCAGGGGCAGGTAGCCCCTGAGCTGGTTTGAACTGGCATATGCACAGAGGAGCCTTCTGCTCCCCCAGTGCAGGACTTCAAAGCACTCTAAGAGTGCACCCACCCAGCCCCAATACACTAAACCCTGTCTGGAAGGTGGTTACACCTCCCTGTGACAGGATGCCTATTGTTGGGCTTCCTCCACTGCGAGTTTCGGTCATCAGCAGGAGGGCAGCCCAGTGTCTGTGACTGGTGGCATCCATTTTGTGATGCCAGGGCTCTTTAGGATTCTACCGCGTTTCCACAGCAGGTACATGTCTTATCCCTCTAGAAGGGTGGAATGCTACCCCCGCCGCCAAGATTGGCGGGGGGTAGTATTCCAAGATGTTTGACACCAAACACGACATGTTTTGATGCAGCCATTCCAAAGTTAGCATTTACCGCGAGGATATAATGCACTTAAGAGTATATGGTTTAACCGCATCCACAAACAGCACCAGAGAATGGACTCTGAGAACTGCAGAGGGGCCCTGCTCATGCAGAGGCACCCCCTCACATAGAAGCCAAGCACCCTGCCCTCAGGATTGATAGGGCCTGCCTTAGGGGTGACTGATAGGTTTATATGTGTGTGCAGGAGAGATATAGGAAACCTATATCTCAGTGAGGAGTGCTAGCACCACCTCACCCAGGCTGCAGTAGCAGGCCTGTGGTGTCAGATTTAGACTGCTTCCCAGGGGTGGCATAACATATGCTGCAGCCCCTGGGAGGCCTGTGAAGTACCTATGCCCTTGGCACCTAAGGTACCATATACTAGGGACTCATAAGGCACCACAGTATCCAATCACTAGTGCACCTAGAGTGCACTCCATGTCATTTAGAGAGAGAGCAGATAGACTGGGGCCCTGAATAGCAGGGTCCCAGTCCAACTAAGTCATAAACCAGCAAAACACCATAAAAAAAGTGGGGGCAACCATATAGTCAGATTCCACCTTCCTACAACGGGCAGCTAAACCAAAGCTGCAGGTGCCACCATCACACAATGCAGTACACACACATACAAATCTGAGCTCATAAACATTGACTACTATGTGGTACAAACTGCATTACTCACACAAATGAACAGAGGACACAACTGGTGACGCTTGTGTGTAGAAATTGTACAATCACATTTGTCATAGATGGAAACTGTGAGATGACAATGTACAACAACATCACATCCGTGATGTCCTCAAAATTATCACTATCCCGCAACAAATAGGCTTCTCCTCAAAAACAGTCTGAATGTACACTGTCCTGCAGTCTGCTTGTAAACTCATCCAATGCATGATCATACATGAAAAACACTGTTGAACTGTATCTCCCCTATCACATTGCAGAGGGAGAGACATCACATCCTGGACAGCAGACTGGCCCAACCTTCACTGATGACGAGGAGGATTACCCCACCATAAATCAGGATGAACTTCAAAATCTGCTAGACTCCTTCAGCACCCCACCTCCAGGAGCAGGGCAAACCAGCAGCATTGCGGCAACCCCACCCCCTGCACAAACTAACCAGCAGCAAGCACCTCCCACCACAGCTGGCTCCCAGGACATCGAGGACCCACATCTGGCCTTCCTACGCCGTGTGCTAGAGGTCCAGCGGGAGATGGCTGAACAGGTGCGGGTGGGGTTTGAGAGACTGGCGGACAAACTTGAGGCCATACGTGGGTGTCTGAGTCCCATCCGGGACCACATACAGAAGATCACGGACACCCACAGCCTGCTCGATGTTCTCCAATGGTCCATGGCTGACATTGCTGGAGTCATGATTCTTAGACAACAACAACTGTCTGGTCAGAGTGGCTCCAGCAATGTCAGCCAGGATTTGGGCAACATCCGTCGGATAATGGAGAGCATGGAGCGGATGCAGGCACAAGATATATCTGCCAGGGCTGCACACCAGCGCGATGTAGCTGGAATCTATCATGCCCTGCACCTGCTCATCACTTCATTGCTGCCCCAAGGTCTGGCGCTGATTAATGCTGCTGTTGCTTCTACATCCTCAGCTCCGCCACCTGATGTGTCAGTGCCTCACAGTGCTGCACCCACTATACCACCACCCACATGTGAGGCACACGACAGATCAGAGGACGAAGAGGAGGATGATAGTGCATTTGTGGTAAGGAGAAAGCGGTAGCATCCATCGACGCCAAAAGGCCTGTTTCTTCTTGGTGCCGGGCTTAGTATCATGTCATGGAAAATCATCTTGCACTGTCTTCCACTGTCCCCCGACAATCACCTTGGACCTTAACATGGACTGTCATATCATTTTTTCTTACCAACGACACTGCACTCAGCCTACGGACTGAACTCTGCCTCTTCCCTTGGACCTGTTACCACCAAAGGACTCTGTGTGGCCCTCTAACGGGCATCTATGCAATGTGTGCTTGTATGGCCAAGCACTGGTCCAGTCTTCATCCTTCGAATGTAAATAAAAATATTTAACACAGATGTGTGTTGTCCATGACCAATCAAGTATAGAAGTCTGTAAAAAGTGTATGGACACTGAATCCACCAGAAGGTACACTAAGGGAAATACGAGCAATGTACATGTTTTACCTGGCACAGATAGGCAGTGAGATGGCCGGGTATGTGTGAAATAGCTGTGCCCTCATTGTTCCAAAACAACAATCTAGCAATATACCAACCTAGCCCCACGTCCATTAAGGAAAAGGCATGTGTGCTAAAATGTCCAAGTCTGTTGCAGGCCACAAGTAGTGTCCTCCTTAACAATTGCAAACAAATATCTCTTGGCATATCTATTCACACACTACGGGGTGGACAAAGCCTGTTGTGATGGTGCACATTGCATGTCACATCCCAAGATGCTGCACACCATATTCACATTGATGAAGACACGGAAGGGCACATGTCTACCATACACATATGGAACCACAATGTCTGCCTCAGTGAAGTAGAGTTGCAAATAGGGACTCGCCCCAAAGTGCAAGGCGTCAGTCAGCCCCTCCCTGTAGACAAACTATGCATACCAAATTTTGACCCCTCTCATGCTGTGACCACTGTGAGCGTATCGGGCAATGTGTCTAGGGATGTGTGGTGCACTGCACTCAGCATATAGTCAGATGCAAGGTCAACATTTCAAGGGTGGCATCACTATGAGCCAATGGCAGAAGTAACAGCTGGGACAAGTGTCTATGACACTGTCACTACAGGGAACAATGCAACATTTCCCCCCTTGTGTGCAGCAGAACAGTGTGCCCGCACCAAAACGCTAGCTGGGACAAAATCATAACTTGACAAGTTAAGTGAGTCACAAAAGGCATTTAGGAGAAGTGCAGTCAGTATACCTGACAGCACTACTCTTAAATGCCATTTGTGAATACCGTAAAATGTAAAGTCATTACTTACTCTCAGATGACTTTTGTGAATCAGGAACACTGTTGTTCCATGTGCTGTTCACAATGGACACAGAAATTTATTAAATCATGCATGGCCCAGAGATTGAACGTCCATGCACAGGAACATATCTTGCAAAGGAAGCTGACACATTGGCACTACGCAGCAAGTGTGCCAAGGTCTGTGCAATGTAGATGGACTCAGCGCCAGGAGCATCTGATATGCAGGTGTGTGACGGAATCTGTGGTACCTGGCGCATACATCCATCTCCATGATGGATTACAGTAGCTAACTGTATTTCCTCTCAATGCCATGTCCCTAGGTTGTGTTGTAAATGGGCAACAATGTGCTGTCCAACTCCGTGAGTCACACTTAAGATGTAGAACGTCACAAACGACTGTCCCTAGACTAGGCCGTAAATCCCACTTGCCACCCTGTCATCCATGCAAGTTCACTGTGCTCACATCTAAGATATCCTGACACAATACGTCCTGCTAACTAACATGTCATGACCAGACTTACACATTCCAATGGATTGTCCTGTGATGGTATGAGTTGCATACAAGGGAATAAGCCACACTCCCCAACATCATCCTTGTGCAAGCAGAAATCCAAAATAGTAAACATTTATTAGAACAGTAAAAAGAATGAACTACCCTAAACTAACACTGATCACTAGAACTACTACTAAAATCTAAACTAACTAGTAAATTCTTACTTACCTAAACTATCTACCCTAACTATTCCTAAACACGCAACAACATATCTTAGACATCAACCCCCCTCCCACCCTTAAGGCACACCATGAGACAGGACAAAGACATCTAAGCTATACATAAACTAACTACACATGTAACCTACACAAAGATATATTTTTTGGTATATATTTTTAAATTTTTTTAAAAACAAATACATCAGCCCCCACCCAAAGGAAAAGGAAACTTATCCCCAAATATGGCATAATAATAAATATCTAAAAACTACCTTAAAGCTAACAATAACTATAACCTACGCTAAAACTACACTACCTAACAATGAAAAGAACTAACCTAACACTACCTAATGCCAGAAGTTACAAACATTGGGGGAAGGGCGAAGAGGGGGATGGGGTCCAACATGTCCCGGCATCATGGCAGTCCAAGGTGTTTTTTCGTGTCTGTTATATGTCTATTCAGATCTGCCATTTCTCGCCTGATCTCTGCCAGAAAAACATTGTTGTCATGCAGGATCCTCCTGTCCCTCACTGTGAATGGCACAACCTGATCGCCAGGTGCAGGTGGGACTGTCCCTTGGGAGGGTGTGGCCGTAGGGGGATGGGACACCTGTCCAGGCTGGAACCCACCACTGACGCCAGAGGGGCCTGGGATGGCCTGTGTGCCAGTTGTTGCAAGCTCAGGCACTGCCTTCCATGTACCTTTCTTCCGTTCCTCCTGGTGCCTCTTCGCCATGTTGTGGTACCCTTTTGCCACCTTCTCGACATGCTTGAAGCGGTCCTTCCTCACCTGGAACGCATGTTGTTCGACTGGCGTCATGTTGTCTGTAAAATATCAACAATGGAAATTTTGAGTCCTTTAGACTATGTCAATGTTCTCCATTCACATCTGTAATACAAGATCACTTAAACATGTGAGCCTACACTGCAGCGTAACCATGTGAAGTCAGAGAGTGACCTGGACTACGAAATGTTGAAGCCTGGATCAGTGACTACATGCTGGGGAGACTGACATGACAGTGCATAGCATGGGACATGTACTGTCACAACCAAATGAGACTGACTGTGTCAAACGATGGTGCCATGACATACCCAGACTGAGGGTGACATGTACAAGCAATCGGAGGAGGGAGGCTTTAACCCTCCGTGTGTAGCACCACCCTCATCCTCTCCTGTGACACAGTGCTGCATTATATGTACAATGCCCATGTGCAGGCCTGTGTGCCCCCCACCAACTGTGTGCAGTTCATCAAGTCAGCGCCAACACAGGCACTCCCGCACAGGAGTGCAAGGGTGTCTGTGTGCCGGTGGGCTTGTTAATGTTTTGGAACGTTACCCTACCTGCAGAGGAGCAATCCTGGGAAAGCCCTACTCACACTTTCAACTATGCTGCATCATGCAGCACACATGGAAACCCGTTGTGTGGCTGAACGCTGACTCATACATGAGGTGCTGTCCCGCTCTCCAACACTACTACACAATATGTCGTGTTGCCGCAGAGAGGGGGAAACATCGTTTCCTCTAAATTCTCACTCACTCATGCATGTCTTGTATCCGCTAATCTCACTCCGTTGTGAATCAAAATACGCAGGCCTTTACAACGCAAACGGTCACATTGCATTCCCCATTGTAACGGCACCCTGGAGTCATGATGCTTATAGTGTTGTTATGGGTAATGCTTTCTCACAGATAGCGTTGTAGAGCCCTGCATTGTAAAATATATGGCACATCAATGAAGGCAGAGCTGAAGCATGAGTGGTAAATGCGTGCAAAGTAATGTCACCAATTGGGACAGAGGAGTTCCCACACCTGATCCAGAGTCAATCAGGGAATGGCCTCAAGGAGACAGCTTGTCAACACCATTGCAGTGGCCAAACATGCCAATGAGATTCATAGGGCCACCTTTGCTGTGTGTTTGGGGAACGTGCCATTGATATGCTTGGCTCAAAGATGCGCACTGCCACTTCTTTGGTATGCAGCATACCTACAAATTTGCAGTGCTGAACTGTGTCTGTGCACTTACGGACTTAAAAGCACTGCCTCCTTGTGCATCACCGGGCACACTTGCACAGTCATCTCAGTCAAGGATGTACATGCATTCCATGTCATCTGATAGTCATCAGCAACCCCACTTACATGTCTCCTCTCCTATAAGTGCGCTCTGCAATCCACAGGCATGTGCTGTGGTGACAGAACCCATAGATCTAGGGGCATATTGACAAGGAAGTGGCGGAGACGGGCATTAGCCTCCTTGGCTTAACGCCTCTCTCCGCCACTTTGGAAACGCAAGCCTGCACCATATTATCAAGGATATGGTGCAGACTTGCGTTTCCCCCTGCGATGGTGCCAAGTCTCACAACTTAGCGCCTACGCAGGCACCCTTGCACCAGAGTGCAAGGGTGTGTGTGTGCAGGGGAGGTTTGTTTCTGTACAGGAAGGTGCCCCTTCCTGCACATCATCAATCCTAGAATACCATGTTGTAACTTTCATGTGTGCTGCTTAGTGCAGCACACAAGAACGATACAATATGTAATATCAAAAAATGTTTCTGTATGTACTGGAAGGCCCACCTTCCTGTACATATACAAACCATGTCATTTAGCTTTTTCCATGTGTGCTGCACAAGGCAGCACACATGTAAAAAGAAAAAATGATGAGAAAAAGCATTCATCCTCGTTTAGCCAAATTACGACCAGGATTTCACTGGTGCTGATTTGTGCGCTGCCAACTATCAACGCCGCACTTGTTCATAGGGGGCAGCGTCAAATACAATGGGTGTTGCTGTGGAACGCCAACCGCAACACCCACTGCACGCCCCTTTCACGCTAAACACAGCGTGAAAGGGTGCCTTATTAACAAGGAAGCGTTGCTCCACGTGAAGTGGATTAACGCTGCCTCGGTCATGATGCAAGGCCCCTATCGCCAACACAACTTCAATGAAAGTGACGTTGTGTTGCCGATAGGGTCTCGATGATATGCACCTTACTTTCAATGTGTATCACTGACTGGGGATGGGCAAAGTTACAACTGTGAGACAAATGCATTGCTCAACCTTCACTTATCGATTTGTGCACACTTCTGACTTCCACAATACATCATCACACTGTAGGCAAGGGACATGTGATACACACCCATACTGAATTCTACAACGTTGATCATTTGACCCAGACATCCATGACACCGCACTATGCCAATATATGATGTCCAAACTCACCAGAGGCGTGTGGGTCCTCGAAGCTGTCGATGTCCCCCTGTGTGATTGGTGGCCGGCCATCTGTGAGACAACAAAATAAATATGTGTTGGTATCAGACATTAAATCATATGTGTCATATTCCTCATACCAATCATCACCATAATAGAAAATGCTACGTAACTGTAGTGTTGCGTTTCATGTTGGCTACATGATTGGGTCCACTTTGACTGCCATTCACACCAGACCTGTGAATGCTGAGTCGGGACACACAATACTATAAAGCTAGCTAACATGCACATAATAGTAGTGTGAGACATCCACAATGCAACATTACTACATGCAACATGATGTTATACATGCTCTGTGTACGATTGCATCGCTGCAGATTGCACAAGACAGTTTCACAGATGTTGTTGGTGTATGACAATCTGGAAATGTCCGATTTCCTTTGACCATTTGTTCCTATAAAATACATTGTCACACAGCAACTATGTTCACAGGCCAGCGTAGCTAACGTACCACAATTCATGAGGACAGCATTTTAACACTACCTTTTGGCCAGCACACAGCTCACATAAACAATTCCTTGGATAGTTCATGTAGTCACCCTTTCTGTACACAAACAATCTTCATCCTGCACGCAGTTTTCGCTCAGGTGTGCAGTGTGCCGTGCTCAGTGCTAAGTGTTGCTGCAGCGCAGTGGGTAACACAGACTAGCACCCTATGCTTGTCAATATGATGCAGCGTTGTGTCTCGGATGTGCCAACATTAGGCGTAAACGCATTACGTCTCCCACCTCACTCAGCAACCTTTTTTCACTTTGACACCAGTGTCACACACGTCCTAATTTGTTTTCGTTACAGTATTCACGATTAAATGTGGAGTTTGTACTTACCACCCTGTAGGCCAGTCATGACTCCCACGTAGTCCAGGAGGTCAGCTTCATGGGCCAGCAGATCCTGCCAGCGGTGCTTCCACTGGCGCACGGTATGGTCCACTCCAAAGAACCGGAGCATCTGCACCCGCACACGCTCCCACCTCATCTTCCGCACACTTACATTGTATCCTTGAAGGATACGGCCTCCCCTCTACAACATCAAAGGCAGGTAGAATTTGATCATCCACAGGAAGCCCCACAATGCCCCCTCAGACATCCTGCCCTCCCTGCCCACAGCCAGCATCTCCCTGCACACCTGTGAGCCCACAGTCAAAAAAAAAGAACCCTCTAAAATATCCCCAACAACAACAAAGAAAGTTAACTACCCCAAGACAAACACCCGACAAGATTGAGGACATGAGACAAAAAAACAACAAAAAATCAGTACACAACACTTCACAGACACTACCAACAGGACACAGGACACACCAACACTCTTCAAATTTCTAAACTGCAGCACACACCACCAAACACCTCCAACACTCTCCACAATCACCAGCAATGTGTTCAAAAGAGAAAGTGAAAGTGCAAAACACTACTCCAGTAGACAGGAACCATGCAGACATCACTTCCTGTCTCTTTGCGGCCCGTTTTTGACAAAGCGGTGAAAATCTGCATGCAAATAGGCTCATGAGTAATATTTTGTATTGTACAATGTGTTGCGCGATGTATTTTTACATCGGGCGTATAAAAAAAGCATTGCGTTATCGTTTTAGCAGCCAGATCTTCACGCTAAGAGCAAGTCCATACACAGATGTACAGTCTTAGAGCAAAAATCATTTCAGAGCCCTATAACAACATGAAATGCTTGATTAGCACACAAATGACACCCTAAATATAATATTTCACAACACATGACACCCTAAATTGCAACTTTCACCCCAGGTGACACCATAATTGCATATTTAACAACAAATCAATCAATCAATCAGGGGAATTGTAAGTGTGCTGCTCACCCGTGGGGGTCACAAGGCGCTGGGGGGGGGGTGCGCAGATCTGTTAGCCAAAGAGCCAGCTCTTGAGGGGCTTCATGAAGGTGTTCAGGGAGGGGGCGTGTCTGATGTCTGCCAGTAGCTCGGTCCAGGTCTTGGCTGCAATGTGAGAGAAGGATCTTCTACCTGCTCTGGCTCTGTGGATGCGAGGGGTTTCGGCCAGTGAGAGTTTTGTAATTTGGAGTTTTCTTTTGGGTACGTTGAAGTTGATTCTGTCATTGAGGTATTTGTGTCCGTTGTTGTGTAGGCATTTGTAGGCGTGAGATGAGGATGTTGAAGCTGACTATTTTCTCCACTGTGAGCTGGTGGAGTCATCGTAGGTGTTGGCTGATGTGTTTGTGCCAGGGGATGACGAAGTGAGTCTGGCGGCGGTGTTCTGTATTGTCTTGAGTTTGCAGAGTATGGACTTGTTAATGCCGGCATAGAGTGCGTTTCCGTAGTACAGTCTGCTGGTGATGAGTGCGTGGGTGACTGTCTTCCTTGACTCAGGGGGGATCCATTTGAAGGACTTGCAGAGGATGTGGAGTGTGTTGAAGCAGCTGTAGCTGACGGCGTTGACCTGTTGCTTCATGTTGAGTGATGAGTTGAGTATGATGCGGAGGTTTTTAGCGTGGTCTGCGGGGGGGAGGTGGTCTTCTGAGGGCCGTCAGCCACCAGGTGTTGTCCCATGCTGAAGGGGTGGTTACAAGGACGAGGTCTTCTGTCTTCTCGGGGTTGAGCTTCAGGCAGCTGTTGGTCATCCAGACCGCCGTGTTGTATTCCTTTCTGGAAGTTGATTTAGGCGGTGGTGGGGTCTTTGGTGGGGTAGAGGATGAGCTGGGTGTCATCAGCGTAGGATAGGATGTTGAGGCCGTGTTGTTGGACGATGGCTGCGAGGGGGGCCATGTAGATTTTGAAGAGGCTCGGGCTCAGTGATGACCCCTGTGGGAATCTGCAGGTGATTGTCGTGGGATCAGAGATGAAGTGTGGCAGTCTGATCCTTTGCCTTCTTACGGTAAGGAATGATCGGATCCAGTCCAGGACTGTACCTTGGATGCCTGCGTTGTGTAGTCTGGTGACTAGTGTGCAGTGGGAGACGTTGTTGAAGGCTGCTGAAAGGTCGAGTAGGATGAGGTCTGCGTAGTGTCCTTGGTCCAGGAGGGTGTTGATGTAATCTGTGGCGGCAAGTAGGGTGGTCTCAGGGCTGTGGTTGCTTCGGAATCCGGATTGTGACAGGTCGAGTTTGGCGTTCTCTTTGATGAATCTTGTCAGTTCCCTGTTGACTGTTTTCTCTGCAACTTTGGCTGCGAAGGTGAGGAGCGAGATGGGCCGATAGTTATTGAGGTCGGTGGGGTCAGCTGTGTGCTTCTTGAGCAGGGGCATGACTTCAGCGTGCTTCCAGATCAGTCTGTGAAGGTGCATGTTTTGAAGGTGGTGTTGATGTTGCGTAGTGGTTCATGTGCGATGGCAGATGCGGCTCTGTGGTAGATGTGAGGGGGCCAGGGGTCTGTGTGGGCCCCGAGTGGATGCCTTTCATGGTGGAGGCGGTGTCTTCATCCGTGCCTGGTGTCCATTTGGAGATGGTGGGCTGGTTGGTGTCTCAGGGGTGTGGGTGGGCTGGCTGCTGCGTCCAGTGTGTGGTCCACAAACTTGTCGTAGAGGTTTCTGATCTTGAGGTGGAAGTAGATTCCAAGCTAAATGCAGATGACACACTGAAAAGCATCTTTTACCCCATTGCACGCCCATTTTTCATCTTTTACCCCATTGCACACCCATTTTTCATCATTTACCCCATTGCACGCCCATTTTTCATCTTTTACCCCATTGCACGCCCATTTTTCATCTTTTACCCCATTGCTCGCACATTTTTCATCTTTTACCCCATTGCACGCCCATTTTTCATCTTTTACCCCATTGCACGCCCATTTTTCATCTTTTACCCAATTGCACGCCCATTTTTCATCTTTTACTCCATTGCACGCCCTTTTTTGATCTTTTACCCAATTGCACACCCATTTTTCATCTTTTACCCCATTGCACGCCCATTTTTCATCTTTTACCCTATTTCACACCCTAAATTTCATTATTTAACACAATGTACACACTCAAATAAATTATTGACCCCAAACGACACCCTACAATTAAGATTTTTTTCACAGAGGACAACCTATATTTAATGAATTACACAAAAGGACACGCAAAATATTTGATTTTGGTAGCACAATTTACACCATGGAAACTCTACTTTTGCACATTTGACACACTGAAAAGCATCTCTGTACTGAGGAGACATTCCCACCATGAATTAAGTATTGTGATTTTATTTGCACTTATTGTGCAACGTACACTTTTCAGAGTGATGTACGTATGCAGGAGAGTAACATGCAGACAGGGTACGTGTGTTGTGTTTTTTATTGGCACAAACCGTGATTGGGGTCATTTTGCTCTGATATACATTTGATGGGGACTGTCACAATGTGACGTGCTCAGTTGAAGAAATTGTTTATTATTTGGTTCCTTCGGGCAGTTCCTGCTGCATTAACTGTGGGGTGTGCTCCACCTGCCTCATCTTCATCATCATCCTGGTCATCGTCCGGTGCAGCTGGCACTTGGATCCATGGAGCATTGATGCGCACACATATATTGTGCAATACACAACATGCTATGATGATTTTGTTGACCATTTCGGGGCTGTACAGCAGTCTGCCACCTGTGATGTCCAGGCTACGGAAACGTGACTTTCGCACGCCAAATGTGCGCTCCACAATGGACCGGGTGCGTCTGTGGGCCGCATTATACTGCCTCTGGGCCTGGGTGGTGGGGTTTCGGAGGGGTGTCATCATTCACGGGCAGAGTGCATATCCTTGATCATCTGTAACATGTGATGGAGAGATGTGTCCATTATTGGTTATGCAGGCTCTGTTGTTAGTGTTGATAGTTTTGTGGTGTGTGATTTGTGCTATATTGGATTTCATGTTAGCCATGTGTCGCTTCTGACTGATCACCAGCATCAATGCTAATTACGTTGCCTCACAGTTGATCCTCCCTCCCCCGAGCCAATTTGATTGTGTGCGCTGCGTGGTTCCATCACTGGCACTCATACTGTGCCACAATGTTAAGGCCATCTGCGCATATCCACAGGCCTAACACAAACACCAACAGGCACCCTGGCTCTCCTACCGTCTAGCGATAGCACTCATCCGCCCTCCTCGCAGTCAATGCCATGAGAACGTTTAAATGGCAATAGGCCACACCAGACACGGATCACGTTCAGTTCTGATGCTGCCGCTGCCGCCAGACCTGCCCCACCGCAGAACACATGCTGTTTCATGTTCAGAGCTGCCACAAAGCAACACTCAGCAGCCCCCTCGCCTGCAGGGCCCACTGAGGGCAGGAACGCTTCACCCACACCATCAACATCATCAGACGCCACACCGTCCACTCCCTGGAATGCGTACTCATTCCTGAGCGTAGCCTCCAACTCACATACCACTACTACTCAAAATCCATTACACTCTGGGAAATGTTTGCTGACATCAGACTGTCCCAAATCTTCACCACACTGAGCCACAAGGCAGGGCACACCTTTGACACCTTCTTTGCATGTGTAGACTTCGTCCAGTTCATCAACCCCACTAAACGCACATGTAGTGACCATAAACGCATACACTTCCTTGTCGGTGAACCCCAAGCCACCCTAGACCACATGCGGACCCTCACACAGTTAGTGGAGCTCAGTCACCGAGGAGATGCTACACACCACCATCAACAGCAAAACCCACAACGCTGCAGTCGTCACCAATGGCGCTAGACCACATTTTACAGACATGTATCTCCAACTGCGCATACACATTTGTCCCACTATGCAACTGCAATATACAGAGTGCAATAAATGCCACCTCGGTCACCAACAACCTCAAAGTTGGCAGATGCATCTGCTGACACATGGAGAAGAACTGGTGCAAGATTGAGGATACCATTAAACATCACCACCTACAAGGACACAAAGCTCATATTCTCCATCAACAATATGCCCACACACCAAACTGGGCTTCCAGGAAGGATTGCTGTGAGTTGCAACATGGATGATCAACAGCTGGGGCATGCTATACGCAGAGGAGACATGAGTCCTCATCCTCGTAACGAAACCATCAGCATGTGGCATCACCTGGTGGGCCAACGCCTTCGGCAGCCCCCCCAACTCTAGGTACCTAGGCACCATATTTGACTCCTCCCTCTCCATGAACCAACAGGTCTACGCAGTGGCCTGCAGCTGCTTCAACTGCCTCTGCATCCTCCATTCAACCTTCCAATGGATCCCCCCATTGTCAGGTAAGACAATCACCCACACAGTCATTGCCATCAGGCTGGACTACGGAAACACACTATATGCCCACATGGGCACGTCTGCGGTCAGCTTAGTCCCGACTGTCCAGCACAACACTGAACCACTGGGCCTTGTGTACATACTTTCCTTATGGATCGAGTCCCTCCGTCGCACATACTTGGGGGGTCATTACGATGGCGGGTGGACAAAGTCCGCCCGCCACCGTAACGGAGTGCGGGACCGTCCGCAAGGGGTGCGGCGGTTCCGCACCTGATATTAGGATGCCACAGTGGTGGTGGCAACCCCTATTCCCAGCATTGTGGCGGGCGGTGCTCACAGCACCGCCCGCCACAATGCTGGGAATAGACGTCGTGCATTGGCATGCACAAGGTGACAGGCACCGCGCGGTGCCTGCCACTTTGTCCATGCCAATGCAGAGAGAGTACCATAGGTACCCCCCTTGTGTACCCCCACCACCCCCACCACCCCAACTTTCTGGGGGCCCGCTACGGGCCCCAAAGGCAAAGACCACATGCCTTTCCATGGCGGCAACGCCGCCATGGAAAGGCTGATCTCCGCAGTCATCGTAATATGGATGGAAGACACCGCCACCATATTAACCATGTTTTCCGCCGGTCAACCGGTGGAAAAGCGGCGGACGGTCTTTCCATCCGCCGTGGACCCCCCAGCCATAATAATATGGCGGGGGGTCTTTGTAGTGTGGATGGCGGGTGGATCGCCCCCGCCGGGCCAGTGGTGACTACCGCCGGCCCGGCGGGGGCGATCCGCCCGCCATTGTAATGACTCCCTTGGTTCCCACCTCTCCCCACATTTGCTAATGAGTGGCAGAGGGGCTAAGCCTTTGGGGATGGTTTGTCTACATAGCTAGCCACAGTTCCCACAGTTCCTTGTGTTGTTGGGTCTGGTAAGTGGGCATGTTGATTGCCATGTTGTATGTGAGATTGTAACATGTACATTCTCACAATTGTGAGTTGCATGTATGTGGAGTTGAGGCGTGTGGTGTGTTAAGTTAGTACTTACCAACAAGAACTGCATTTCCGTATGTGCCATCCTGAAAGCGCTGGTTTATGATGGACTGTCGGAAGATGTAGGAATCATGCACACTCCCTGGAAACTTGGCTATGACATTGGTGAACAGTCCCCGGTGGTTCACTATTGCCTGCACATTCATAGAATGGGTGTGCTTTCTGTTGCGGTATATGTGTCCACTGTCCGCAGGGGGCACAAATAGGACATGTGTGCAGTCAATTGCCCCCAACACCTGCGGGAATCCGGCTATGGCGTGAAAGCCTTGGTTGGTCTCAATCTGTTCCTGCACAGTGTTGGGGAAGTGAAGGTGCTGGGGTATCAGGCTGAGTATGCCATCCAAGACAGTCGGGAGGAAGATTGAAAAGGCTGCCTGTGAAACTCCGCCGACTCTGGCCGTTGTTGGTTGAGAGGTCCCAGAGTCCAACATGTGCAGCACAGCTAGCAGCTTTGCCTGCGGAGGGATGTTGGTTCTCCGCTGTGTTGGTGCCGACAGCCTGTGGGCTATCAGGTTCAGGATGTGTTAGATGGATGTCCTTTTGAGCCTGTAGTGGGCAATGACATCCTCTGGTGTTAGGTCTGCAAGGCTGAGACGTCTGTGCAGGGCCCGCTGTCTTCTTTGGTGCTGCCTCGGTGGTGGTCCTGGGGGAGGTGGCAGTGGTGGTTGTTGCCTTCGTGGGGCTCCAAGCTGAATGATTAGTACCTCCATGGCGTCAGTGGGTCTTCAGATGGGGCTCTGAGCTAGTCTCCCTTATATACCTCCCTTTATCACCATTTTTAGACCAGCTTTTTTCTGGTCTTAAGTTCCTGCAGCTAAGGGGCCTTAGCGCGACTTTTTTTATTGCTTCGCGGGTCCGGGTCATCATTGCTAATAGTGCGATGTGGTGTTAGCTACATTTTTCGAGAAATTTTGAGAAGGAACGCCTACTTTGCATGTCATTAGCGATAACTATCGCTGGCATGCAAGGCGATAAAAAAACCAGCTGCTATCGCCGGAAAGCTGTCGCTAACGCCTGTTAGCGACAGCTTGGTAATACGGCGTTAAAAAAAAACACGTGTTAGCGGCACGAAAGTGCCACTGACGCGGCGATAAATGGCTTGATAATATACCCCCACATCTGAAACCATAACAGTGAGCTTCTAAAACAATCTTTGAGCAACTACCCAGCACATGGTTTTTCGTTTCATTCTTAGACTTGCAGATCCATCTAAATAACAAGCATTGGCATAGCCAATAGGTCTCGCCATTTGGACCTCATAAGTATTTAGCCATGCAGCACATTATCCTTGGTGCTACATCATCTACTGCTACTTTATGTGCAGTGGTGAAAGGCCACTCACCCAAGGATGGACTTCCATGCAAATTTAGTGAAAATATAATAAAGTTATGTGCACGTGTGCCATGTGAAAAAGCATAAAACTCGTGCACCAGTTGGGAAAAATGTTTCACTTGTAAATAATAAATTGGTTAAAACTCCCCGAAATTGTTTGCACACTGCATAATCTGTTTAAACACCATTACAACTCCTAGATAAACTTTTTTTACGATAACGATCGCAACATTTGAAATACAAAAATATTTTCTTGGAACCCCAAACCTTTATCGAAACCCTCTCGGACCATTTTTGCTTTACCCAAAGTAAATCACAGAGGACTACGTGCACTGCATCCATGTGACGACATGACATCAGATGCATCACACAGAAAGACTGCGGCTATACTATTAGGGCGGATCTAACCTTTTGAGTAAGTACATTAAAGGCTTCGCCATGTCGGTCAGCTGAAGTAGATTACCTGCCACCTTCAAGTACTTTGTACTCCTTCGGCTTGCTACAAAGCACAAAGTGATAGTGACAAACGGTGTGATACAGAGAACACTTTGCACGGGATGAATGTCCTAGTTCAGAGGGTAATCTACACAGCGCTGTACCTCTCGCGCATTTCAATTCCGTTTTCCACAAAAATAACCTATTTCGGGAGGTGCAAGCAGCTTACAGGTTCACAAATCCTGCTAGCAATTACTGTTTCCTGTCACTAATTATGTGTGAAAGTACTGGGCACTAATCTCCCACGGTTTGGAAACACATAAAATCCTCATGTGTGCATGCCTGACGTAGGGGCCTCCTGGTTTCCTATTTCTCAACAAAAAGATTCTACCGTTACATTACATTATGTCATTCAATACCTGGAAGGCTGTAGTCATAATGGTGGTGTAGTAGAGATGGTTTTTCAAGGCACCTTCTAGTTGTTTACAGAAGGGACCACTTCAAGTTTTTTAAATACCCCTCACACACTGAAAACTAATTCAGTGTCATGCTTCATCATTGGGGTCTTCCCGTCCCTCCACGGGGCGGGGCGTGCTACGACCTACGTAGACGCGGGAGCACTTGAAGTCATGATAGAAGTTATGTGTAGTGCATGGAGTGGTAGGGTCGTGAAAGAAAAGTGGTGCAAGAATTAAAAGTTCCCTGGCTAGTGGAAAAAATATAATTTATTGCCTTCCCTAGCTGGAAACATTAAAAATTGGGGAGGTGTAGAGGGTGTACTGTAATGAGTCGCCTTCTACGGGGTCAAGAACGATCCCTACTTCACTAGTGTAAGTGAATAATTCCAAATGTACATATGCCTAATGGTCTTTAGTACACGCATAAGATGCCCTATTGTGGCATTCTAAATGATACCCTACTGGTATTTTGTCAATGTTCTGCAAAGGAAAGGAGAAAGAACAAAGAAAAAATGGAGACAATGGTAAAAATATTAACCATCATGTACTGCGCATTGTATACACATCACCATCATGTGGAAAGGATAGGTTTGTGGTATATACCACTGTGATATATTTTTTTTCATACTCATCACTACGCATCATACTTATGCTCATGGGTGGGTGCTGTGCTACCCAATGGCGAAATCAAATTGCTCACAGAATTAAAAACACTTCTCACAATAGGTTAGGATTATTAATAAAAACAAACAATCACACGTAGCATACGTTCTCTCTCTACATACACACTTGTTCATACTCAAGCCCGTGTTTATCTTGGGCTTATATCGATTGATCTATCATATATCATCCATAATTATTGTCGTAGTACTTTATACATACATAGACTTAATGAAGATATTGCCCCATGAGCTGGCACGGAAGGTGAGGGCGCCTGTGGTCAGACACTGCAGGAAGAAAATGTCGGGTCAAATGTTTCCCGTTTTTTAGTAGATTTAGCATTTCTATATTACATCGGTGAGCGGCTGTTTTTAAGACTTGCCGTCGTCTTACTTACATGCTGAAGGCTGCACTCCCAACCCGGTATTACCTTCTCGTGGCTCTCTGGAACGGGTAGTGAGCGTTCGGAGCCCGTATTTCAACTAGCCAGCTGATTGGGACAGCGCGCTAAAAAATGCGCGGAACACTAGAACGGGAACAATTTCCAAAATGGCCGCCTCTGATGTACCGTTATTTAATGTCAAAATACAGCACTTCCTGAACAGTGCGTAAATGGTAAGCTTTCAGGTTGCTATTCGTTTTGTTCAAACCATAAGGTAACCTCTATTGTCCAATCTTAGCGAAAGAAAACGCTATGACACGAAATATTCAAGCATGTGCTTGAAACAGGCTTTTGTAAGAAAGGCTTAATGAAAAAGACTTATTGAACAAGACTTTTATATATAAAAAAAGAACTTTTATAAAAATGGTGTTGTAAAGAGATATTGTAACAAAGGACTGGTTTCGTGTTGATCAAGTTGTTATTCTGAGTATGTTTTATGGGTGACACAAAACTGTTGCATCACAAAATTTATCAAAACTGGATATTATGTAAGAAGGGTGTAGAGCTCATATTGTGGGTACTTCCTTGATCATATACAGGTGTATAGCTGCATCCTCCTGGTCTGTGTAACTTATCTTTCGTGGATAGTACTGTGTCTTCAAAATGAAGTTATTGCGGGTGATACATTGGACATCAGAAATCAGTGCATCAGAAATTCGTTTGTGGGGGTCATAAAATCGTCTTATTGCAATAGTCATCTTGAGATGTTCACATTTTCCCTTCTCACTGTTGTGGTCTCGAAGGGTTCACACTGGATTTTTACAGTTGGTTCCAGGGAATATCATCATTCATACCTATATCATGAGTCCTCAAGCAAAACACTCATCGCTGATCTTTCTCAAATAGGTATTTCTCATTCTGGACCTGTTCTATGACTGTCCAGGTAATTTCTTCCCACTTGTGTCCTTTTTCAAGGAAATATGCAGCCATCATTGTGGTGTTCTTTTTACATTTGATGTTGCTCTTGTGTTCTCCTATTCTGATTTTGATGGGGCGTGTGGTCATGCCTACGTACTCCATTCGACATGGACATGTAATCAGATACACCACATTTCTGGTGTTGCATGTAGTGAAATGTCTTTGGTCCCATATTGTTCCGTTGCAGAAGATTATTTATTTGCTTTTTTTGGTCAGTCTACATACATTACACAGTCCACATGGATGATGGCCTGAGATTGGTGGTAATAAAGTTGTTTGTGTCATGGGTTCTCTCTCTCTTGGTCTGGTGTGCACCACCTTATCTCTGATGCTTCTCCCTCTTCTGTGCGAGAAGATCGGTTTTGGGAGATTCATACCTCCACTATTCAAGATTCACCAATGTTTATTCACAATCTTCGTGATTTGGTTGGAGTTAGTATTGAATGTCGTGATACAGATTGGGCGCTTTCCTTCTTCTTTGTATGGCTGTGGTTCCAGAAGACTTTCTCGACAGTTGTTCCGAGCTCTTTTGTATGCTTTTTCAATCACCTTTCTTGGGTATTGCCGTTTTTCAAGTTTCTTTTTTAGATCTCCTGATTGTTGTTTGAAATCCTCAATCTCTGTGCAATTCCTTCTTAGGCGCAAGAATTGTCCATGTGGGAGGTTGTCGCGGAGATGTCTTGGGTGGAAACTTTTGTATAGTAAAAGGCAGTTTTTTGAAGTGGACTTGAAGTGGGTTGTGGACCTCCCATATGGACAATTCTTGCGCCTCAGAAGGAATTGCACAGAGATTGAGGATTTCAAACAACAATCAGGAGATCTAAAAAAGAAACTTGAAAAACGCCAATACCCAAGAAAGGTGATTGAAAAAGCATACAAAAGAGCTCGGAACAACTGTCGAGAAAGTCTTCTGGAACCACAGCCATACAAAGAAGAAGAAAACCGCCAAATCTGTATCACGACATTCAATACTAACTCCAACCAAATCACGAAGATTGTGAATAAACATTGGCAAATCTTGAATAGTGGAGGTATGAATCTCCCAACCCGATCTTCTCGCACAGAAGAGGGAGAAGCATCAGAGATATGGTGGTGCACACCAGACCAAGAGAGAGAGAACCCATGACACAAACAACTTTATTATCACCAATCTCAGGCCATCATCCATGTGGAATGTGTAATGTATGTAGACTGACCAAAAAAAGCTAAGAAATAATCTTCTGCAATGGAACAAGATGGGACCAAAGACATTTCACTACATGCAACACCAGAAATGTGGTGTATCTGATTACATGTCCATGTCGAATGGAGTACGTAGGCATGACCACACGCCCCATCAAAATAAGAATAGGAGAACACAAGAGCAACATCAAATGTAAAAAGAACACCACGAAGATGGCTGCACAATTCCTTGAAAAAGGACACAAGTGGGAAGAAATCCACTGGACAGTGATAGAACAGGTCCAGAATGAGAAATACCTATTCGAGAAAGAACAGCGATGGGTGTTTCGCTTGAGGACTCATGATATAGGTATGAATGTTGATATTCCCTGGAACCAACTGTAAGAATCCAGTGTGAACACTTCGAGACCACAACAGTGAGAAGGGAAAATGTGAACTTCTCCAGATGACTATTGCAATAAGACGATTTTATGACCCCCACAAAACGAATTTCTGATGCACTACAGTCCAATGTATCACCCGCAATAACTTCATTTTGAAGACACAGTACGATAAGTAACACAGACCAGGAGGATGCAGCTAGACACCTGTATATGATGAAGGAAGTACCCACAATATGAGCTCTACACCCTTCTTACATAATATCCAGTTTTGATAAATTTTGTGACGCAACGGTTTTGTGTCACCCATAAAACATACTCAGAATAACAACTTGATCAACACGAGACAAGTCCTTTGTCACAATATCTCTTTACAACACCATTTTTATAAAAGTTCTTTTTTTATATATAAAAGTCTTTTTCAATAAGTCTTTTTTCATTAAGCCTTTCTTACAAAAGCCTGTTTCAAGCACATGCTTGAATATTTCGTGTCATAGCGTTTTCTTTCGCTAAGATTGGACAATAGAGGTTACCTTATGGTTTGAACAAAACCAATAGCAACCTGAAAGCTTACCATTTACGCACTGTTCAGGAAGTGCTGTTTTTTTACATTAAAGACCGGTACATCAGAGGCAGCCATTTTGGAAATATTTCCCGTTCTACTGTTCCGCGCATTTTTTTAGCGCGCTTTCCCAATCAGCTGGCTAGTTGAAATACGGGCTCCGAACGTTCACTACCCGTTCCAGAGAGCCACGAGAAGGTAATACTGGGTTGGGAGTGCAGCCTTCAGCATGTAAGTAAGACGACGGCAAGTCTTAAAAACAGCCGCTCACCGATGTAATATAGAAATGCTAAATCTACTAAAAAACGGGAAACGTTTGACCCGACATTTTCTTCCTGCAGTGTCTGACCACAGGCGCCCTCACCTTCCGTGCCAGCTCATGGGGCAATATCTTCATTAAGTCTATGTATTTATAAAGTACTACGACAATAATTATGGATGATTTATGATAGATCAATCGATAAAAGCCCAAGATAAACACGGGCTTGAGTATGAACAAGTGTGTATTTAGAGAGAGAACGTATGCTACGTGTGATTGTTTGTTTTTATTAATAATCCTAACCTATCGTGAGAAGTGTTTTTAATTCTGTGAGCAATTCGATTTCGCCATTGGGTAGCACAGCACCCACCCGTGAGCATGAGTATGATGCGTAGTGATGAGTATGAAGAAAAATATATCACAGTGGTATATACCACAAACCTATCCTTTCCACATGATGGTGATGTGTATACAATGCGCAGTACATGATGGTTAATATTTTTACCATTGTCTCCATTTTTTCTTTGTTCTTTCTCCTTTCCTTTGCAGAACATTGACAAAATACCAATAGGGTATCATTTAGAATGCCACAATAGGGCATCTTATGCATGTACTAAAGACCATTAGGCATATGTACATTTGGAATTATTCACTTACACTAGTGAAGTAGGGATCGTTCTTGACCCCGTAGAAGGTGACTCATTACAGTACACCCTCCACACCTCCCTAATTTTTAATATTTCCAGCTAGGGAAGGCAATAAATTATATTTTTTCCACTAGCCAGGGAACTTTTAATTCTTGCACCACTTTTCTTTCACGACCCTACCACTCCATGCACTACACATAACTTCTATCACGACTTCAAGTGCTCCCGCGTCTACGTAGGTCGTAGCACGCCCGCCCCATAGAGGGACGGGAAGACCCCAATGATGAAGCATGACACTGAATTAGTTTTCAGTGTGTGAGGGGTATTTTAAAAACTTGAAGTGGTCCCTTCTGTAACAACTAGAAGGTGCCTTGAAAAACCATCTCTACTACACCACCATTATGACTACAGCCTTCCAGGTATTGAATGACATAATGTAATGTAACGGTAGAATCTTTTTGTTGAGAAATAGGATTTAGAGGAGGACGATTCTACCATTATCCCTCTTCACTCCCCCCCTTTGTTTTTTGAGTATTAATGACAGCGTGCAGCTGTGGGAGTATGTATAAAAACAACCCCTTTGGTAGAGGTGTGTACTTAATGAGACATATCCTCTTCCATTCATCTACTCAATTTTTCTTAACACTTCTCACGATCATTTTGTAATAGACCAGAGTATTAAAGCACACATACTAACAGACACATACGAAAAATATAAATAAAAACATGGCAGAAAACACGGGTCTTACCTTCTCAGAGGAAGAAATAGACAACATTATAGCATCACTAAATAATTTTGAAGGCTTACACACCAGAACCCACACCTGAGAATAATGACTGGGATGAAATAGCACAATTGGGACGGACCCAAATTAAAACAGCTCTCCATGGTCTTCTCATGACTGAATACCTAAAAGCAAACGCAGCACCACAGGGGTTAATAGTAAAAAACGAGCCGTTTATCTTCCAGCATGACAAAACATTCAAAAAGAATTGGTCACTAACAAGCTGGCACTGCACCAGGGACTGGCTGGTACTAATAATCAAGACAGCCGGCAGACTAGCAGAAGAACTGAAGATCGAAATTCAAGAAATAGAGATGCGCTTGAAAAGCTACGAATCCCCTAGTGCTTTCAAAAACCATCTTGACGAACTGAACAAAACTCTGAATGACTTTGAAGTGACATTGAAACAAAGTAAATATAACAAGCTAAAAAAGACACCAGCCGCTTCAGTCATGAAAGGGTATATCCCTACACCAGAGACGATTACAAACCTCAGACAAACCATCAAGAGATGACGACAGATGATGATTCATCAGACACTGGATCAAGCGGCTCAGACTTCAGCAGAGGAAAAAGCCCAAGATACCGAGGGGGAAGGGGCAACAACAGGCACCCTTGGTATCAAGGACAGAGAGGTTGGGGCCACTACCAGGGCCCACCGGTATATCCAATGCACCCCCTCGGTCCTCCGGCATACCAACATCCGCAAGGGGCATACCACCAATAGAACTACCCTCCGCAGGATTACCCCTACTATGAGCAGAACCATTTTTTAGGCTCGCGCCAAGGAAGGAACAAAGGAAGAAACCGGCGAGGGAACAATGTACACTGGACACCCCGAGATGAGGAGCAAATCAGGGTATCAACGAGGAGCATGACAGGGGCCTCAACGAGCAAGAAATGAATCTCGTGGTTAATCTGACAGACTACACCTTAACAGCTGCACAGATCAAGGTCCTTGAAAAAGGACTAGGTTTCGCACCCACTGCGAATTTGGATAAATTCCTGTTGTGTAAAGAAATGAAAGAGTTTATAAGGAGACTGAAGTTACAAGTCTTCTTCAAAGACAAAGAACAAACGGACAAACAAGATGGAGATACAGGTCTAAAACCGAAATCAACCTTCATTCCACCAGAGTCAAATCTACCGGTTGAACTTATTACTTTTGAGAAAGCCGTTATGAAGGAATTGGAAGAAATGGATCCAACCACTAAAAAAGTCTTCCATAATATCACTAAAGAAGAAAGTGAAGCCATCAGAGAACTGGCAAACAACCCCAACCTGGTAATAAAACCAGCTGATAAAGGAGGGGCAATCGTGATACAATCTGCCAATAAGCATGATCAGGAATGCAGACGCCTCCTCCAAGATGAAAGGAATTATGAAATCCTAAATCAAGACCCAACAGAACAGATACGTGTACAGATAACAAGCATGGTGGAGGAAGCACGGTCACATGGATGGATATCCAAGAAAGGAGACTTCCTGACCACAGGTTCTCCTAAGACACCGTATTTCTACACAATACCCAAAATACACATAAATCTGGAAAATCCACCAGGCCGCCCGATAGTATCAGGTATAGGTTCCATTCTAGAGCCTGTCTCAAAATTTGAAGATGCAAACCTACGACCTTTAGTACAAAAAACCTCCACATATCTGAAAGACACAAAGGATGTTCTAACATTACTAGAAGAAATGCCCTTTGACCGAGAGATACAATCATTAATCAGCTGTGATGTGGAAAGCTTGTACACCAGTCTTCCCCACGACGAGACATTGACCATCATTGAAGATGTACTCTTTGACACAGATTGGGAATACCAAACACACTGTAATGTGATCATGGAATGCTGCAGTCTGGCACTAAAAAAGAATTTCTTTGAATACAACACCTTATACCTCCAAAAACACGGGACCAGCATGGGGAGCACATTTGCTCCCAGTATAGCTGGCATGTATGTCCACCAGTTGGAGAAACATAAAATCCTACACGTCAATAACCCCTTCCACAACCATATTAATATATGGAAACGGTATATTGACGACATACTGATCATCTGGAATGGAGACGAAATGACAGCAAAACGGTTCATAACTTGGCTTCATTGCCAAGATGAATTTTTGAAATTCACAAGCACCATAACCAATAAAGAACTAGTTTTCCTAGATTTGAACATATATCCCAAAAGGGGAAAACTTGTGACCACAACCCACTTCAAGTCCACTTCAAAAAACTGCCTGTTACTATACAAAAGTTTCCACCCAAGACATCTCCGCGACAACCTCCCATATGGACAATTCTTGCGCCTAAGAAGGAATTGCACAGAGATTGAGGATTTCAAACAACAATCAGGAGATCTAAAAAGAAACTTGAAAAACGCCAATACCCAAGAAAGGTGATTGAAAAAGTATACAAAAGAGCTCGGAACAACTGTCGAGAAAGTCTTCTGGAACCCCAGCCATACAAAGAAGAAGAAAACCGCCAAATCTGTATCACGACATTCAATACTAATTCCAACCAAATCACGAAGATTGTGAATAAACATTGGCGAATCTTGAATAGTGGAGGTATGAATCTCCCAAAACCGATCTTCTCGCACAGAAGAGGGAGAAGCATCTGAGATATGGTGGTGCACACCAGACCAAGAGAGAGAGAGAACCCATGACACAAACAACTTTATTACCACCAATCTCAGGCCATCATCTATGTAGAATGTGTAATGTATGTAGACTGACCAAAAAAAGCAAAGAAATAATCTTCTGCAATGGAACAAGATGGGACCAAAGACATTTCACTACATGCAACACCAGAAATGTGGTGTATCTGATTACATGTCCATGTCGAATGGAGTACTTAGGCATGACCACACACCCCATCAAAATCAGAATAGGAGAACACAAGAGCAACATCAAATGTAAAAAGAACACCACGAAGATGGCTGCACATTTCCTTGAAAAAGGACACAAGTCGGAAGAAATCACCTGAACAGTGATAGAACAGGTCCAGAATGAGAAATACCTATTCGAGAAAGAACAGCGATGGGTGTTTCGCTTGAGGACTCATGATATAGGTATGAATTATGATATTCCCTGGAACCAACTGTAAAAATCCAGTGTGAACACTTCGAGACCACAACAGTGAGAAGGGAAAATGTGAACATCTCAAGATGACTATTGCAACAAGACGATTTTCTGACCCCCACAAACGAATTTCTGATGCACTACAGTCCAATGTATCACCCGCAATAACTTCATTTTGAAGACACAGTACTATCCACGAAACATAAGTAACACAGACCGGGAGGATGCAGCTAGACACCTGTATATGATGAAGGAAGTACCCACAATATGAGCTCTACACCCTTCTTACATAATATCCAGTTTTGATCAATTTTGTGACGCAACAGTTTTGTGTCACCCATAAAACATACTCAGAATAACAACTTGATCAACACGAGACCAGTCCTTTGTTACAATATCTCTTTACAACACCATTTTTATAAAAGTTCTTTTTTTATATATAAAATTCTTTTTCAATAAGTCTTTTTTCATTAAGCCTTTCTTACAAAAGCCTGCTTCAAGCACATGCTTGAATATTTCGTGTCATAGCGTTTTCTTTCGCTAAGATTGGACAATAGAGGTTACCTTATGGTTTGAACAAAACGAATAGCAACCTGAAAGCTTACCATTTACGCACTGTTCAGGAAGTGCTGTTTTTTTACATTAAAGACCGCATCAGAGGTGGCCATTTTGGAAATTTTTCCCGTTCTAGTGTTCCACGCATTTTTTTAGCGTGCTTTCCCAATCAGCTGGCTAGTTGAAATACGGGCTCGGAACGCTCACTACCCGTTCCAGAGAGCCACGAAAAGGTAATACTGGGTTGGGAGTGCAGCCTTCAGTATGTAAGTAAGACGACGGCAAGTCTTAAAAACAGCCGCTCACCGATGTAATATAGAAATGCAAAATCTACTAAAAAATGGGAAACGTTTGACCCGACATTTTTTTCCTGCAGTGTCTGACCACAGGCGCCCTCACCTTCCGTGCCAGCTCATGGGGCAATATCTTCATTAAGTCTATGTATGTATAAAGTACTATGACAATAATTATGGATGATTTATGATAGATCAATCGATAAAAGCCCAAGATAAACACGGGCTTGAGTATGAACCAGTGTGTATGTAGAGAGAGAACGTATGCTACGTGTGATTGTTTGTTTTTATAAATAATCCTAACCTATCGTGAGAAGTGTTTTTCATTCTGTGAGCAATTTGATTTCGCCATTGGGTAGCACAGCACCCACCCGTGAGCATGAGTATGATGCGTAGTGATGAGTATGAAGAAAAATATATCACAGTGGTATATACCACAAACCTATCCTTTCCACATGATGGTGATGTGTATACAATGCGCAGTACATGATGGTTAATATTTTTACCATTGTCTCCATTTTTTCTTTGTTCTTTCTCCTTTCCTTTGCAGAACATTGACAAAATACCAATAGGGTATCATTTAGAATGCCACAATAGGGCATCTTATGCGTGTACTAAAGACCATTAGGCATATGTACATTTGGAATTATTCACTTACACTAGTGAAGTAGGGATCGTTCTTGACCCCGTAGAAGGCGACTCATTTCAGTACACCCTCTACACCTCCCCAATTTTTAATGTTTCCAGCTAGGGAAGGCAATAAATTATATTTTTTCCACTAGCCAGGGAACTTTTAATTCTTGCACCACTTTTCTTTCACGACCCTACCACTCCATGCACTACACATAACTTCTATCACGACTTCAAGTGCTCTCGTGTCTACGTAGGTCATAGCACGCCCCGCCCCGTAGAGGGACGGGAAGACCCCAATGATGAACCATGACACCGAGTTAGTTTTCAGTGTGTGAGGGGTATTTTAAAAACTTGAACTGGTCCCTTCTGTAAACAACTAGAAGGTGCCTTGAAAAACCATCTCTGCTACACCACCATTATGACAACAGCCTTCCAGGTATTGAATGACATAATGTAAAGTAACGGTAGAATCTTTTTGTTGAGAAATAGGATTTAGAGGAGGACGATTCTACCATTATCCCTCTTCACTCCCCCCCTTTGTTTTTTGAGCCGCCTGGTTTCCCCCAAGTGAAGCCCAGTGTACGAGAAGTCTCATTAATCACAGAAAAGGGAAAAAACAAATATCATACTGCTTCTAATTTAGCATTAATTCAAATTAGACTCTAAAGCACATGAGAAACTTACTTTACTAAATTAGCACAATCACTTCATAAGTGAGTAGCTTATTACATTTGTCCTATGTAGAGCAAACCCCGCACATGGAGAGCAGTGCATTCAGTCCAAGTAGTGACAGTGACTTTGGCGCAACCAAACTACTGGATGGGAGATTATGTCTCCGCATGGCAGAGGATGCAGCTTTCGCCGGATCCAGGTGCTGGTGTGTGAAGCGCGGCCGCGAAAGTGACAGAACAGATGGCACCCTGCGCGCCCCTGCTCGCTCCCGCAAGCCGGAGGCCGCCACACGCACGAGTGAAGGTCTGGAGTGATTCCAAGAGCCCTCTCCTAATATAGCGCATGCGCGCTGCGCTAGGCTCGACCTAAAAACTATGTCACAGCATGCAATTAAAAAACATGCACTTAACAATATAATTCTTAAATGCTAAACAACTCTAAAAATAAATAACATCAAACGTACAACATATTTCTGCCAAAAATATTTAATACTGTATAGAATACAAAAATTGGATAATATTATACACTTAAACATAGATATTTAAACCGATTAAACAGGTTAAAAGATAAATACCTCCTAAGCGATCCCACTAACCCTATTGTAAAGAAATGTTTTACAAGAAATACAGTTCCATAGCTGTAGAAGTTACAAACTGGAAAGGCCTCCTCAGCAGATAATCCACACACTGACATCCTAATTAGTTAAAAAATATATAAAAATGGAAGGTAGTATATTACATCCTTTGATTCCCTTAAATACCGCACCAAAATCTTTTAAATCTGTTTAAAACAAAAAGAATATAAAATAAAGTGTAAAATGTAAAACCCCAGTAGGAAATAAAGAATCCAACACATTTCCCTTAAAAACATGAAAAAGAATTGAATGAGACTCCCAAAAGAAATGATTTTCGAGGACGCTCTTCTTGTCCTGCTGAGCAGAACATTACACATTCAACGCAAAACATTGGAACATAATTTTATGTAACAAACAAACTACATATACAACTCAAACCAACTAATTTAACCCAATATACACATTAATTATTAGCTACATATAAGAAAATTGGTTATTAGGATGATATGAGTACCTTCCAATAAATTAAAAATCCTGTCAAGTTAACCACACATTTTAAATAAATCAAATTTGTGCACAATTCCTGGTAAATATGGCATAGAACAGAGAGTATTAACTTAGGGAAGGTGTGTAAATAATTATAGCAGTACCAAAACAAGTAAAAAGGTCAATCCACAATACAATTATGTTAGGGCCCCGTCCAAAGCCAAAACCTCCTGTAAAAAACCTTGGTGTGTGGTTTGATGACTCGTTCTCTTTTAAAATACAAGTCAGGACACTAGCTGGCATGTACTTTGGCACCCTGAGAAGCCTTACATTTATCGTTGGATCTTTCCATCCACAAATATGGTGAATGAATGTACAATCACTTATCATTTTTGCCTATGGACTACTGTAATGTTCTCTAATTGGGCGCCAAAAGATCTGTTATAAATTGGTTACAGATTGTCCAGAATGCTGCCGCCAGATTCATTTTTTCTCTTCCCAAATTCTGTTCTGTTTCTCAGCTCCTTCAAACATTTCACTGGCTACCTATTGAGAAGCACATGCAAGGGGTTTCAAGTGTGTCTGCTGTGATACAACTGTATTTGCCCACTAGAGCCCTTCACTCTAGTGGGCATAAAATATTTTTATGTGCGGAGACTTCGCACTCATAACGATACTACTCGTAAATCATATTGTGAATAGCTGACAATTGTAAACGTACACAAAAGTGTGAGTTTATGTTAGACCTTGCCCTTTTGACAGGTTTATACCCAAACCTTTTGCCTTCTTCCTCCTATTTTTCTGACCCTGTTTTTGCTGGCTATAGGATTCTGGTCACTTTACCACTGCTGACCAGTGCTAAAGTGCATTTGCTCTGTGTATAAATTGTGACAGTGATTCGTTATCCATAAGTGGCATATTTGATTTGCTGGTAGGTCCCGAGTAAAGTGCACGGTGTGTGCCCGGGCCTGTAAATCTAATGCTACTATTGGTCTTGCAGCACTGGTTGTGCCACCCACATGAGTAGCCCTCTAAATTTCTCTCAGACCTACCACTGTAGTGTCTGCGCACGCAGTTGTGAACTGCCATGTTGTCCTGGTAAGTACACCCACTTGCCAGCCCCAAACCTTCCCTTTCCTTACATGTAAGGCACCCCTATGGTAGGCCCAAGGTACCCTCATGGGCAGGGTGCAGTGTATGTGAAAGGTAGAACATGTACTAGTGTGTGTGACATGTCCTGATAGTGAAATACTGTGTAATTGGTTTTTCACTATTGAAAGGCTATCTGTCCCATAGGCTTAACATGGGAGTTGCACTGTAACAGTTTTACATGTGTAACTTGTAATAGGGACAAGATAGAAAAATTAAGTTTGGACTCTCTCAACTCAGAATGTATTAACACACCTTTTGGTGAAGGTGTTTTTTAAATCCTGTGTTTGAAAATGCCAATTTTTGGAAAGTGGGCAATTTCTTACTTCACCATTCTGTGTGCCTCTGGCTGTTTGTGTATTAAGCGTCTGGTGTGTGAGGGCCAAGAGCTGAGATGTGCATTCACTCTAGACAGTCACTGGGGGGGTTGAGGTGTGCCCTGCCTTGCCTGGGTGACTCATCGCAGCCCTGAATAGGCCTGGTCTGCATTTAGAGTAGTGGGAGGAGTTGTGATTACACCTGAATAGGCTGTGTCTCCTTTTGCACAATGCTGTCTCCACCCCCTGTGGTCATGCTGCACCAGTGAGGGCAGAACTGGTTTGGACTGAGTTCAGAGACCCTTGCCACAATGAGAACAAAGACATTTTGAGGTATAAGTATTACACCTAAAACCCCAGGACTTTGGATTGCTTCAAGAAACAAGAGGACCCTGCCAAGAAGAAGAGCTGAAGAGCTGTAAGGAGGAGTACTGCCCCTTGGCTGTGTGCTGTGTGGGGTTGGCATGCAGTTGCTGCCACTGTCTGTGGTGGAGGAAAAGGAATTACTCTTTTGACCCTGCTGTGGCATCCTGCTTGTGAAGGGAATCCCCAAGGGTCTGTGTGTGCTGGCCTCCTGTTCTGAAAGACTCAGGGACATCAGAGACTTCAAACTGGTGCTTGCACATTGTGTTACAAGGATCTGGTGCTTGCACATTCCTTAACCAAGATCTGGTGCTGGCAAGTTGTTTCACAAGTCACTGGTGCTGGCTCATTTTTTTTTACAAGTACTGGTGCTTTCTGTTCGCAAAAAGTCTGTGAAGAGGGCTTTATGCCCAGTCCAATGCATGGGGAGCGCTGTGTTCTTCACCCTGTTTATGTTACATTGCGTGGGGAGCACTGTTCATGGTCTGGAGAGGGATATCCCCTTCAGTAACCCTTTGTAAAAAAGAACAATGTAAGCGCTTCCACTTCTGATTCCTGAGCTGCGAAAACTCTAAGAGGGCTTCTCCCGCGTTGTCCCATGCCTACTTTGTAAGCACCAACCTGATTGGTGAGCACCGCCTCGGGCCCGGCAGTGAGATCTGTGGGTGGGGCAGGAGGTTGGTGAAGCGCATTGGCCCCTCAGCCCGCCGAGTGGGGAGAACGAGGAAGCCACCAGCGAGGATGTCACGGCCGGCAGATTTTCAGGACCGGCCAGTTGCAGGTACCGAGGGCTGCACTTCGTGTTAGCGGGCAGCCCCTTCTATTACATTGGTCTGCAGGGAGCCCAGTGAGGTCTCCCCACTGGCGGGGGCAGTATGAAGGAGCCCCCCTGCCCTAACACCTACCTTGGGGGCAATATTCATTGTCACGGCCCCCCACCCCAGCAGCCTGTGATCGGGTAATCGTGTGGCGGGCCGTGTTGACTAAAGTTCCTAATCGGGAAGGCTCGTTGGGGTGAGCGCTGCTGCACAGTGGTAAAAATAAGGATTCTTGTAACCTATAATTGGTGTTTCATGCCCTAGTACTGTGATATGTATATCGTGTGGCCTTGTAGGGCCCTGGTAATGGTGACTACCTCAATAAGTTGCTCTATGTGCAGTGATGTTGTAAGGTGACTTATGATATAGTGCGTCTCTTTCATGACAAGTGCTTAGTGGCACAGTGATCTAAGGTGCTTGACTTGCTACAAAATGGTTTATGGTTTATATAATGTCCCCACAATTGCCTAGATGGCAAGGTGGTTCATGAGGTAATGAACATTTTCTACTGTGTGAAAGCTACAAGCAGTTACTTGATTTCACTAACTTGTGATGTCATAACAATGGCTCTACGACAAAGTAATTTCTGATTTACATTCTTTCTTTATGACAAGCGCCTAGTGGCGCAGTGATTTATCTGAGGCATTTTGATATGCTTTCTTTATAACAAGCATCTAGTGGCACAGTACTTTATGTTATGTGGTCTAAATGTGTTTTACATACTACTCCGTGATTTATGGTCTAATGTGCTATGTGAATGTGTAAATAATACAAAGGCTATTTTTATATAACCTTGTGTGCAGTCTCTTTTGTGGTGCGCCTAGTGTGTCACTGGTGTGTGTTGCGCAAACGCTTTACACATTGCCTCTGGAATAAGCCTGACTGCTCTGCCAAGCTGCCAACAGGTATGTAACTCCCTTACCCTGACTAGAGTGGTGGGTTCTGCAAGCTTAGGTGTATACCCTAGCCAACCAGAAACTCCATTTCTAACAATTTACCTTTGTGAATCAGGCCCTTAGAGTTTGGAGGGTCAGATTTACTTCTCCCATGTAAGCAAAAGTACAAAAAGTCATGGACTTTGATGGCATTAGATTAACTGTTCCCACTGCAATCTGAGCCAGGAAAGTGTTGGACATTGAGAGGGGTCAAATGTACCATTCCCACTCCAGCGTAAGCCAATGTGGGGAAGTGTTGGATTTGAAGGGGTCATATTTAGTATTCCCACTCCAATTAAGCAAAAGTAGGGTAACTGTAGGACTGTGGAGGGGTTAGATTTAGTATTTCTACTCTAGCGTAAGCAAAAGTATAGAAAGTGTTGGGCATTGGTGGAGTCAGTTTCACGATTCCTAGTCCAAGGATAGCAAAGGTAGGGCAAGTGTTGCCCTTTGAGGAGTCAAACTTTTATTAATTCTTAAATAGTGGTTGATTGAATTATTTAGTTTATCCAAAGCCAAAGTTGCTGAAAATAGGTGCACTTTGTGTTGTTCATATGGAACAAGTCACATCCCTATAAAGTGAAAAACGTTTTTGTGGGATAGTCACTGTAGGAGCATGTCAACCTTAATTTCTTGCTTGTTCCACTGTTAAATACTAGGCATCCTACCTTGTGTGCTACAAGTATACTTATGGGTTACTTTCTTTCAAAAAGGTTTTTTTAGAGAATTGGCTCCAGGTTTAAAAGTTGCACCAGTCAGGCTGCACAAGCAGGCCTGAAGCAGGTTTTCCTTGTTAGGCAAGTGGATGGCTCAATGTACTGCATTCCATAGATGCAATTTAGCTTTCCATACCATTGGTGAATTTTCCTGTATCATATAATATGGCCATACTTGAAGGTAGAAAATGCATTCTTATACTGGTGGTCTGGAAAGCCGTGCCCCAGTGTGTAGAATTAAAAAGCTAGCAACATCAGTCCACAAAAATGGGGATGACCACACAAAAAATAAATAGACAAATGGTTAAAAAGGTGGCAAAATAAAAGTGAAAAAGAGACAAAAAAGTATAGACAGTGTTAAAATGGTATGTCTATTTTTATCCAATAAACAATTATGTCAAATGTTATAAAATATGAGGAGTATATTTACATTATGAATTTCTTTAAAACATGTAAACAATGTTTACTTGAATAATCTCTTGAAAGAAAATGTAACATGTATCTATTTTTTACATTTAACATCAATCTACATTTTTATAATTAAACATTTTAATAACTAGAGATTTAGAAATAGAGACTGAGGCTAGAATACCTTGCACCTATCGCTAAAGTGGGTTAGGGTTATAATGAGGACACCATGGTGGATGAGTCTGGGAGACTAGTCATCTCAATCATCCTCACAGGAGAAACTCCATGAAAATTATCAAACATGAAGACTCAACACTCAAAAGTGTGATGGCTACAGATAATATCCAGAAAATTAAGACAAGATTCAGGAGTGAATACAAACAAGTCGCATTCATAATCTTCTTTTTGGTATAAAAACGTCTTCTTTAATTTATCGTAGACAACATGTTTTGTCCCATTCGGGACTTCTTCAGGGATACAAAATACACACATTATATATACAAAATATTAAAATTGTTATAGACAATTTCATAAAAATAGTACAATGTAAAGAAAAGCATACAATGAATCACTAATCAGATTACACATATGTGCACTGGAAGAGATTTCATTTCTAACAAGGTGCTAGGGGGCCCATTACGATACCCGGCGTAAATAAAGCCGCCAGGCATGGAAGCGGCAAAAATCCGCCCGCACACACCGCCTGAACACCGACCACGCCATTACGATTACACAAACCGAATACCGCCATCGGCGGAAAAATCACACAAAATACCGCCCGCCAACGTCCGAGTCGGAGTCAAACCGCCCGCCACGGACGGAAACACGCACGACAACACAAAACCGCCCGCCCTCACGGCCGACACACCGCACGTGAAATTACGATCGCACCGACATGAGCGCGGAAAAACCACAAATATACCGCCCGCCAGCGCAAACAACGCCGATGAGAATCGACACGGCAGAAGCCATGGCGCCAACGTACCTGCACAGAAACCATCCGCACACAAAACCAATAGCACACAACATGGCCAACAAGTCCACACAGCAAGGCACGCACAAATACACAAGCACAGTACACATCCCGAAAACACCCCCGGACAAAAAAAAATACAAAGGCCAGAACCCCAGACACAACACACCTGAAAACAACAGACCATTAGGACACACCCACATAGGTGAGTACAAAAGCAGCACTCCCACAGACCACAACCCCTTGCTACATTGCAAACCAGAGAGGAGAGGAGAGGACACAGTGACACAGCAAGGACAGCAGCACACCACAGAAACGCACACATCACTACCACCACCACCACCACCACCACCAAACACCACCACCACCAAACACCACCACCACCACCAAACACCGGCACCACAAACCCCCTGCACATTACACAACACACACCGCACCAGCACCACAAACACCATGGCACCACAAAGGATGCCCAAGTTCACGCCCATGGAGCTGACGGTCATGGTCGACGAGATCATCAAGGTGTACCCACAAATCTATGGGAACATGGTCCAGCACACACCACTAGCCACCAGAAACAGAATGTGGAACCGGATCGTAGACCAGGTCAATGCAGTCGGGACCCTGCCCAGGAACAGAGTCGAGATTAACAAACGTTGGAATGACGTCAAGAGCCTGGTCAAGAAGAAGGAGGGCAAAAACAGAGAGCTGGCTGCCGTCACTGGCGGAGGGAATCCCGCGCTCTTTAAGACCTTCAAAGCGTGGGAGGAGAAGGTGCGAGTCGTAATCCATCCGGAGATCCTCGCCGGATTAGCAGGGGGAGTGGAGGCTGGTAAGTACAAACTAATGTATACCAGCACACCGCTATGTACTCACATGCACTACCACCATGCCACAGCTCCCAGGGACAAACACCCCCATGTCCAGCACACAATACACAACACATCACACACACATGCAACAGACACTACCACACACAGCCCAAACCGAACAACTGTAAGATGCGTGGGGACATGTGTACACTAAGCCAGCCACGTAACCACCAACAGGTCCCCAAATATGCCAGAAGCGCCACAACGAGCACCCACCACACCCATGTGTCCGCCACAGCTGCACTAACCGACAAGTAACAGGTAAGTGGCAGGAACACAAAGTGCAGTGGGTGGGACGGTGGACAGCCCAAGTACAACACACACCAGGCCCCAGTCCCACAGCACAGCAAGGAGGAGCATCCCCCACACCCCACAGCCACGTGTCAGCCACCGCAGTGCACAACGACAGCCGAAAGGCAGACATCACGGTCCACAGCAATCGGTGTCAGTGGGTGTCCAGCCACCCCCACGACCCACAACACCCCCCACCCCCACAGACCTGCAACATGGAGCACCCCCCGCTTAGAGCCATGTGGCATCCAGTACAGTGCACGC